>JANZXR010000003.1:3708179-3723685 GCA_027575705.1 Erythroxylum echinodendron
CCTGTTCTGAAATTAAATACAAAAGTTGGTGTTGGGAGCAACCAAGCTTAGAATCTTATACAAACGGGACATGATTCGTCCCTTGGAGTTAGTCATATGGCCAACCAAACAAGTTGTGGGTTTGTATTGTCCTTTTAGAGGATTTATGGTTTAAGTTCAGGTCTATCCGATGAGCGTTCTTGTGGTCCTGCTCGGTGGCAAATTGTACACATATATAGAAACCTGTAAATCTCCAACCTTGTAAGTGTAATGTTATCATTTATTGTTACTTATTACTTGGTTTGCTAAATGCATCTTTATTAAATGACTTGAGGCTTATTATGTTATAGTAAAATATAACTTAACCTTTAACGATTCAAAGGGTTCAAATTGAATCCTACATTTTTAAACCGCTCAAAATCAATCTTAAATAGATAAAAAATTTACGGATTAACTATTCGTTAGGTCTTAGAGCAACTAATAAAGAGTTGTTGTTTTCTCATTAGAAATTTCTTGGTAAAAATGAGTAAAGTTTCGTACTTCGATAAATCAAGAAGTCTTGTGTACTAAATACGTTAACTTTTAAATAGTGAGTTTTACAATCACATACTGATAACAAGTATTAGAGTTTTATTTACTAAAAATAGTCGATCAATTAAATTAATCATTAATAATTTATAAATTATGAATTATAAGTAAAACTAAGAAAGTAATCATTTTGTATAATATTATAAGTTTTACTTTTTATTTATTATATACCGGTTTTATAGCGATTCATTATCGGTTGAACCTCTAAATCTTAAACATTTTCTTTAACCGGTTCAATGTCCGGTCCAGTTTTTAAAAACATTAGTCAAAACTATATTCAAATAACTTTAAATTATGGTCAATTAGATTAAATTATGCAACAAAATATCCTTAATGTGTTTAATTAATTATAGTTAGTATTTAATAAATATTAATTAATATTAGTTAAATTTTATTAGATTTTACTATTTTAGTTCGATTGTAATCTTATTTAATTAGGCTTAAATTAGATTTAGTTTGAATCTTGACGGGATTCGATTAAATTTATTTTATCAAAGCTGCATTTCGCCATTTCGGTTCGGTGCCACACTGAGCCACCCTCACCGCCTTTCTCTCTGCCTTTGCGGTTGTCTCTAGCTCTTCAAAGTTCTGTGCTTTTCCACCTAAAATTGAAAGATGTGAATAATACTAGTTTCTTCTTATTGTTTCTACTGTCTCGACTTCATCGACTCGATTTCTCCTTCATATTCCAGTCTTAATTCTTGAACTCATGTTTTCAGGAGTTCTTTCATGAACATCCAGGCCACTTGCTGTCTTTTTTTTTTCTTCATAATTTTGATGAATTAGGTCTCAATATATGGCATTGAGATTAGCCTGTAGTTCATAAGATTCAAGATTACACCTGTAGTTTTTCATAACCAGTCCAAATTTTCTTGCTTTTTTTTTTTATCATTCTGTTTTACCCTCATGTGTGGTTTATTTTTCATTAATTATGTGTTTTCGGTACAAAGCAAGTTGAAATTTGTGTTATGCTTATGGTGTTGTCTTAAAATTGTAGTTTTTAAAATAATTTCTTCCCAGGAGGAAAACTGTGTTTGTTGATTAAGTTGATGAATTTATGATCTTTAAGACTGTGCATTTCTTTAAAATAGGTTTGAGAGGGAGCTGCAAAGAAGAAGAAGAAGAAGAAGAAGAAGAAGAAGAGTCGACTTTGACCGTAAGTTGACCTTATGGCTTGATTTGTCTACTCGTACATTACGGTTATTTCCGTAGACTTATTATTTTTCCTGTTCTTGGATTCATAGTTATGGTATAATGCTCAACCTATCTGTTGCTTCCGTAGACTTATTATTTTTCCTGTTGTTGGATTCATAATTATGGTATAATGCTCAACCTATCTGTTGCATAGCTAAATCAGTATTTTTCTGGCACGTTGTTTGCTAGAAAATAATGGAAACTTTTACCATTTAATGAAGATCCCGAAGAATGGCTTTCTTGTACTCTCAGTCTGCTCTTTTGCTGCAAACAAGACCCTCGCTTTCCCTCAAAACTCATCCTAACCCACCTTCATCTCACCTCTCTGCAATATCTCTGCCTTTAGGTGACTTCCTTTCTCCTACCCTTTTCTTTTTCCCTGTGTTGATCTTGTTGTGTGATTTATTCTTATATCCTTTGTTTGATGTTTAAATATCAGAATTGAGCTTTTCGGTGAAGAGGGAAAATAAGTTTTCTGCAAAGTGTTCAGCCATTATCACAGAATTTAATTCACATTCTCTGGTATTCAATGATACAAAGATCAAGAAGAAACCCATAGTTGTCATTGACAACTATGATAGCTTTACTTACAATCTTTGTCAGGTTAGTTTGTTCTATATTTTCTTCTTGTTTTCCTTTTTCGTCTGTTTGATTTTATAATATTAAAGTTCCAACTTTTCTTGGTTTTAAAATGCTAGTTGGGCTCTTGTTCTGGTGTATTTCTCCCAAAATTGGAATTTCAATTCTATAAGTTGTTTGGATGCAGTAAATATGATAGTTAAGCTTCCCCATTATAAATTGTTCGAGGGATTTTTCATATTCTAAATAAACATAGACTGCTACAATTTTGATTCTCAATTATGAAGAAGCATCATCATATAAAGATTAGAAGGTATCTTGTTTCCTATTTGTCATGTTTACTCCTGCTTCTTTACTTTAATGTCACATAATTGTCTTTACAAGTCACAAAGCCTTGGAAATGGAATTATAGATTCTTTTGAACATCTAAATATCTAACTGATTAATTATGTTTTATTTGGAATTATGAATAAATCCTCCTGTTTAATGAAATCAAATTCATACTTGGAGCTTCCTTCTAGTTTGTTTATCAAGCTGTAGTTAATTGTATTGCGTTACCTCCTTGAGACTGCATTTTATGATCTTTACAACCTTTACTGCTTTAAGTTATTTTGATGCTTTGCTTGATATTTTCACTTCTGACACTTTGTAAATTAATTTATTTGATTTTTGTATTTGTTGCAATTGTCCCCTCTTCTCCTCTATTTTTATAACTGTAATTCTAATACCTTAGTTTATACAGTACATGGGAGAGCTTGGATGCTACTTTGAGGTTTATCGAAATGATGAATTAACTGTAGAGGAGTTGAAAGAGTAAGCATTCATCACTTGTGCAGTATTCTAGAATTTTATGCTTTAACTTTCTACAGTTATATGTGTCTTATTTCTGGTTGGCATTTGTGTAACTTTTCCTTTCTGTTTTAGCAGAAAAAATCCAAGAGGAGTGCTTATATCCCCAGGGCCAGGTTGGTGTAGTGTTATTGATGTAGGGCAAATGTTTTGCATCAGTTATTGTGTTATGTTAACTAGGAACTTTCAATGTTAATCCGAGCCAAGACATGAATTGGAAACTGAATTTGTTTGTTTTTTCAGGGGCACCCCAAGATTCTGGAATATCATTGCAGACTGTTCTAGAACTTGGACCTATTGTGCCTTTATTTGGTGTGTGCATGGGTCTCCAATGCATTGGGGAGGCTTTTGGAGGTGAGTATCCTAAGGCATGTAAAAGCTTTATGATTGTTGGTGTGTTGACTATTCAAAGCAGTGTCTTGTAATGCTATTAGTGAGAGTAAATAACAGCTTAAGAAGTTTCTGAAATAAAGCTCTATGAACTTTTAATTACATTATGTTTTTAGATTTTGCATTCTTTACATGAGTTTTGAACCTTTGTCCTGTTGCAGGGAGGATTGTGCGTTCTCCATATGGTGTGATGCATGGGAGAAGCTCCCTTGTATATTATGATGAAAAGGAGGAAGATGGATTGCTTTCTGGGTTGTCAAAGTATGTGCATTTCCCATTATTATGCGATACCTTTGTTTTTCGGTTATTAAAACTAGGAAAGAGATATGCCACTTGTGCATCTACCTTTAGTTGTCTAGTGTTAGTGGCAATTACTTTCACACGTTAGACTCTCCATTCCTTTTACACGTTACATAAGGAAACTTTCAATTGCTTATACATGTTGCACAATAACATTTTGGTGCCAAAATATAGTTTTGATGTGTTTTTTTAGGAATGGAAATAGTTGTTTGAATGGTAAGTGTCTTCTTTTTTGCTCCTAGTGAGCCTGTTTTGGATCTTCATATGTATCTCAAAATATTTCTTTTAATTTCCAAACATACTTTGAATCACTGCAGAGCAAAAGATTCCCTTCATTGATTTAAAGTTAAAAGACTCTTATTTGTGAGTACAAGATCAAATATTAATCTGGAGATTAGTTCTTATGAAAATGAAATTGCACAGATTGTAACTGGCAGAAGCTGGTCATCTTTTAAGTTATTGAATTTCTGTTTCAGGCGTAAGCAAAGAATTATAAAAATATCGAAAGGGAAAGTCTTTTTCCACATACAATAACAAAATATATTATTTGACTTTCTTTAGTTTAAACAAACTTGACAACCTAATTTTTTGTGCATATTCCATAGACGGTTGTTGTTCCTTCCGCCACACATCTGCAATAAATAACCAGAGAGTTATTTTGTTACGTTCAGGTTAAAGAATATACATGAAAACGAAAATTAAAACATTATCTGGAAGTATATCATATACTTCCTTGTCTGAAACCACCCTTCTCTTTTTAATATGGATCTTGTGCTTGTAATTTGCTAAATATGGGTTGACTTAGGTTGACTAGCTTGTTTTCTAAATTAGGTGTCATATCATAGGATTAGAAAGGAATTTCTGACAAACTAGGGACTTGTGTTTGGTTTTAAACTATGAATATTATCCCAGACATATACTGGAAAACTAGGTTTATAGCTGGATTTATTACTGTAATAGTACCCAAGTGAATGAAAACATCTGTCTGTATGCTCGTAGTAGGTTGAAGATGCATCTTATATTGGCAAATGGAACGTAGAGAATAGATGCATCACAAGAAGGCTATTATTTGATTGAATGCTGTAATAAAAATATTTATTTTTCATCAAAGATTTTATTCACTAAATTCTTGTAAGTATATCATGGAATTCAACGAAAACATTAGGTGTATGTAGTGATCTAAGATGGAATAGATAGAGAATTGTTTCCACACTTGATTGTGTTCTTAAAGTACGCTTAATCAGGCTCTTCAAAAATAAAAGGTCCAGGGCACTTGTATGGATATGTTTAAAATATGGACAATTAGGAATATATAGATCCAAGGTCGGACTATTACTAGATTGAAAGACTCCTTTCTGAATATGTTCCTATGCCTGACCATCTTTTATGTTTGCCAGCCCTTTTACTGCAGGACGATATCACAGCCTTGTGATTGAAAAGGATAGTTTTCCTCATGAAGAACTAGAGATTACTGCATGGACAGAGGATGGATTAATAATGGCAGCTCGACATAAGAAATATAAGTATCTACAGGTAATATATTCTTTATCCCTTCTCTTGTATGATGTGGAGAAGAGTTGTTCATCACCATTGGAAGTGGCCGTGTTCATATAAGGCTTAGACAAATGAATTGAAAGCAAGGTACAACAATATGTTGCTTTTATAACATAGGTTGCAAAGAAATTCCTGGTGAAGCTGTTCCTTCCTCCCATCCACAGGAGAGTTTTATGGAAATGGATATTAACTATAGAAAACTAAAGTGGTTGATTTGTTTTCAGACATATGATCAAATTTGGAAGTCTTAAACCTGGATCCTAATATGTCGATTTGTCGTATTCTACCTTTGAACTATTTAAGTACTTTGGCGTCATCCTTCAAGTAATGTTTTTTGTTAGATTTAACCATTTTTCCCATTAAAGACATTCAACTCTGTCATCCTCCACATTTTCTTTTCTGTTTTGGTTCCCTGAACTCTTTTTTGGCATTTCCGTTAATCTTTTCTCTGTTTTAATTTACAAACAAACCTGGTGATTCTGATACCAATTCGAGAACTGCGGATATCTCCTGCAATTATGATGTGTTGGCCAGTAAAAGAAAGGATTTTTTATTTGTGCATGAAAGATTTTACTTGCTGTTAGATCACCCATGTATCTGCATATGCTTGAACTGAAATCTGATGGGTAAATTGCAGGGAGTACAGTTTCATCCAGAAAGTATTATAACAAATGAAGGGAAGGAAATCGTTCGTAATTTCATCAGACTGATAGAGAAAAGAGAGGCTGAATCTCAGAACTAAGATGGGTCTTCAGATGTTGTGCAAGGTTGTATATTTTAATAAAATAATATTTTCTTTTCATGACAAAGATTAATGTTTTAAAAATTAGTCCGAAAATTAAACCGAAAAGACTATTTTTATTCTGAGTTTTGGGCGCAGTTTGATCTATATTCTTTATTGATTGTCTCCATAAGTCACAACCCAATATTGAATGGACCGTATTTGTGTTGAAGCCCATAGATGTGGGTAAAACGTTTCTGGCTACATCTCCTATACCAGAATTAGGCTGCTGTGGTGTGGTGCATCGCTTCGGCCGGTGAGAGGAAGTGGCGGCGACGGGGGTGAGATCAACTGCCGTTTGAGATCATTCACTGCCACTCCCCACTTCCTCTTTGTATAACATCTTTGTAATCAATTCATAATTGTTATCAATTAAGAGCTATAGTTTAACATAAATTTGATCAAGCTGCATATTGAAACACTATTTGCAAGAACTTTAAGTATTTTTTAATAAATGAAATTCAATTAATATTCAAGTAAGCAATATAAATTAATAATGTCCTATAATCTATACTTTAAATTATTTTATTAAATAATTAATAATGTCCTATAATCTGTACTTTAAATTATTTTATTAAATATTAATAAAATAATACTATTTTTGCTAGAATCAATTTTTTTCTTTCAACAATAAATTTATTCATATTTAATTGATTAAAATATATTATTATTCATATTTAATATATTTGATAATATATTTTTTAATTATTTATACAACAATTAATAGTTTATTAAATTAATGAATTTTTTAGTCATTTTATCTCTTTTCAACAACCGTAACTGCAATCGTACTTGTTAAGCACCTATTTTCACGTTTCAGCCATTACCAAAATAACAATCTCAAACACATAAGTATTTATTAAGAATAAGTAATTATCATTTTTGCATGTTAATTTCAGCAAGTTATTAACAATCATCGCTCCCTCAAATCAAGCTTAAATCAAATTTTAAGCGCTTGCTTTAAATTGAGATGACACTTTCAAAAATAGTTTAATACAATTGTGATATGTCAATCAAGATTTATAACCTTAAGAATAGGGATGGCAATAAGTTAGAGTCAGAGGCAACCAAGCCAAATGAGCGTAATTCGGTTTAACTTGAACTATTTTTATTTTTTAAAACTAAAAACAAAAAACGATGTCAATTTTTCAAAAACAATGCTGTTTTTATTATAGGTGTTATGCCAAGCCCGAATCCAAATATCTATCTCTATTTGATCTTCTTCCACAAGAGAACTTTGAAATTTCCTCTCTACCTAACTATGTTTTGATAAAAATAAAGACTTTTCATCATCTTAGAAAAAGGTTGAGTAGCATGGAATGTAGTCACTGAATTGGCGAGGCCAGATGGACTACTTAAAAGTCTCATACGATGATAATGCTTAGCCAAACCAGCATTGTTACGAGTGGACACTCACAAGGACAATGCATCAAAAAGTAATTAGACTGTCGGAATCCCAACCATTTAGTGGCCGCTTGCGGATTTGGACGTTAAGGAGCTTATTTTTCTTCTTCTCCCTCCATTACCATTAGACCTCACTCTTATCTTCGTTTCTTTGTATATGTGATGGTGATTTGTGGGCTCTTCTTACTCTCAAAACACACATCTGCAAGTACCCATTTCAGATATTAAAGAGGTTAAAGTCTCATTACATATAAAGTGTGATTGTGATGTAAGAAAATGGTACATTAATTGTGTTTATAAAGTTCACCTAGCAACGTATTTCTAATGGATTCCTACTCTTAACTTACCACTACCTATTTTTGGGTAGTTTATCCTTGAACCCAAGATTCATGAATAGCTTATGAACGAGCTAAGTATAATTATAAGAAAATTATTATTATTATGACTTTTTGTTAATAGATTTAAGCATGATTGTATTTTTTTACATTAGTCAAATGTATTAAAATAAATTATCACATACACTTAATAACTCTTTATATGTTGGATTAGGCAATGCCCATATAGAATAACTTAAAAAGGCTCACAAAGCTTCGTTGGTTGTTGCACTTAGAGCCAATTTTTTCAATATCGATAAGATAAGGAAATTTAAAATTTAAAAGGTTAACCATTAATATTAGATCGTCACAAAATTAATTAAATATTGAATAAAATTAGAATAATTGCAAAATAATTAAATAAGACAATCTTTATCATTGAAATTTTAAAGTTTAATTAAATATTGTTAAATAAAAATAATCGGTTTATTTTAGTTTATAAAAAATAATTAGTTTTCAAAAACTGATTGATTAATTAATAAATTTATCGGTTTTTAACAACAAAGATTATTAAACTAAATCAAACAAAAAATTTAAAAATCGAACTAAAAAGTTAATTGTTGCAAAATTTTTACTATTAAATCGATTGATTTTTAAAACATTGGTATAAAATTTTAAAAATCAAATATAAATTAAACTGATAAAGTGAGAGAATTAAAATTTAAAAGGTTTAATCCGTTATCATAAAATTGGTATAAAAATTGAATAAAATTGAAAAACTTAAAATAAGATTAAAGAAGGAGGTTATTTTTACCGATTGAAAAGTTAATAGTTTAATTGAAGAAGGAAATTATTAAACAAAAATTAACTGGTTTATTTTAATTTATAAAAACCAATCAATTTATAATTTGATTTAGACGATTATTTATTATTATTATGATATTTAAATATTAGCTTCTTATTTTTTAATTTTAAAATCACAAAAAAACAAAATTTTCAATGTCTGTATTAATAACTATGCTTTCTAACTCTATTGGAAATCATTGTTACCTTTAAAAAAGCAGCATTTAATTTCGATTCAAGTGTTTACAAACTCAACATGGATGAGTTGAGAGATTATAGTTAGATAAGGGCCCTTAATTTTATAAATAATTTTTTAAATATATATTTAGTTAACAATTAAATATCTATTGTATAAATTATAAAAGTAAACAATAATTTAAGGTGAAATCATGTTAAAAAGAGATTTAAAATTACACAACTTTATCCGATTCAGGGATTGTTTTCGATAAATTTATAAGAAATTTTTTGAAAATGGTCAAAAAATAATAGATGAAAATATAAATACATAAATAAAAAAATTTAACTAAAACTAAAATATAAATAAATAAATAAGAAATTAATTAATTAATTAATTAAAATAATTAAAGAAACAACAACTACAAACAAATTTTAAGCAACCTATAATCGTAAAGCCGGTTATTAATTCAAGAATTAGAATAATTAATCAACATAGAGTCAACATAGACCTATTTTGACTAGGATATTTTAATTTTATATTACTTAATTTAGTCTACAAATTTATATAAATCTCAAATAATTATGTAAATAAAATTTAATGAAATAAAATAATAACCGATTAATCGAAACAAACGATTAATCAAGCAAAGAATCTGTTTTACCACAAGCTTCGTACAACGTGCACGAATCAAACGGCGAGCATCCATCAACGCACAAAGTCAAACCCAAAGAATATATTCCAAAGCCATTTTAATATTTTATGCACGTAAAAAGATTTGCAAATATAACATTAAATTAAAAAAAATGTTACATGACTGTTATTTTATTTTTACTTAATAACGCATGATTTGAGGTGGATTAAAAAAACAAATAGCATTTGTGGGCCCAACTCTTCACATGATTGCCACTTGTCACGATCTGGTGACAGCATCAGCATCAGCATCAGATCCAGTGCTTTTTGAAATCATGGTCAAATTACAATAGGTTAAGGTCCTGAAGGACCACTGAATTATAGAACTGACAGTTCCTTAAAAAGATACGTAAATACAGATGGAGTCATGGAGTGGAGAGGATGCATGTGCCTTGAGCTTTGTCCTTTGTGGATAAGCTTTGCTTTTCTTTAATTAATTGTTATTTCTTAACTCTAAAAGGGTTTACTTATCTTATATTGGGTGTGATTAATGAATTAAATATACCTTGGATTAAGCGAGAAAATGAGTGCAATTGGAGCTAAGTGTGTATAAAACATATACCAAATTAGGGTTTAAATGAAACATCAAGGAATAGTTTTAAGTTTTAACAAATCAAAAGATGCTCAATGTCAAGGTTATATATTTATTACATTAAAATTGGTTATAGATTATTTAAATCAAATTTGATACGCAATTTAAACTCATAAATTATTGACTAATTCATTTAAAATATGTAATTATCAAAAATTAAAATTAATAGTTATGAATTTTTCGTTATAAAAAAATTTAATGAACAAAGTTTAGAATAAATTAAATAAAAGATAAAGAACAACACTCTTCCAAAAAAAAACTATAGCATGCTATTTCACAATAATTAAAAAATTCAACTGATTTAGTTGGTTCAATAATAAAAATTTTGAATCATTCAATTTTTTCGATTTCTTTTAATAACTCTTATTGTTAAAAACTGATCAATTTATTAATTAATCATTCAATTTTTATAAATTAATAAGTTCTTATAAATCAAAATTAATGAATTAATTTTAATTTAATAATTTTTTATTAAATTTCAAATTTTTCGAATATCTTTTAATCATATTTTAAATTATTTAATTTTATTAAATCTGTAGTTGATTTTATAACGGTTTAATATCGATTAAATATTAAACATCTTACCGACTCAGTTTTTAAAACATTGCTATTTCGTATTCTTATACTACTAAGTCAAATTATTTTATTTTCATAATTTATTAGGATCAGACTTAAAAATTAAAATCATTAGGGAGTGATGATGTATATATGTAAATATATGTAAGGAGAATCTAAATTTCTTAAGTTCATCATATCCATTCCCAAATCCCAATTCCCAAAGAAAATACAAAATGATTAATTAAGGAATAAAATACAAAAAAATGAAAAACTTATTTTTAGGGTTTCAAGGAATAAGGATGAAGAATGACAGTGAAGTGAGCTGCAGATGGAACACGAGAAACTCTTTTTAACTTAGCCACTAACTTCACCATCACAAGTAGGATAGACCCATGTGGTTGTGGGTCGCCGTGGTCGTCGACGACTTTGGATAGCAACTCGAGGCCGGCCTTTAAAAAGAAACCTTCGAGAAAGCCGACAAGATGATATTGGTACAAACAAAAATTTAAGTAAAATAAAAGTCACCCACAAAGTTGTTTTGTTGTCTTTTTCCAACTCTCTTGATTATAAAATTGGTATTAAAGTTTCCACTAACTTGTTAATATGAAATTCACGGAAGTGGTCCAAATGATGAAATTAGTTTTAAAGTGTGTATATTAACATGGGAGCAACATAACGAGGAAATGCATAGGGCTCATAACAGCTGAGACCATGTTGCAACCTTAAAAAATGCACGATGAAAGGACGGCACGTGAAATGAAATGAAGAAGAGAGGAACTTATAAGTGATTGAGCTGGTAGCACCAGAAGTTGCCCCTACTCTAGTAATGTAAGAAGAACCGTAGTGAAGTGATTGGGGGACACCAGTGATTCCAACATCTTTGGTAATAATGCATGATCTTACGCAAGATCTTAACTTGTTGGGACGTAAATGGAAGGTGGTCGTGCATTTTTGGCGTGACCAGTAGACTTATGAGAGCCTCTCTCTCTCTCTCTCTCTCTCTCTCTCTCTCTCTCTCTCTCTGTGTCTCTCTCGTGTGAAAGATAAATATGGAGATGTCTAATAGTCTAGTTCACATACTTAACTAGTCTTATTAGTCTATTGGTTGGTTTTGTTTTGCGAGTAGTACTCACTTCGCCAACTTAGCTTTCTCATTATTAATTAGTAGCACCACTATGTTGTTCCTTTTATTGGGACCTCATCAATAAAGGGGCAAACCATTCTTATAGGTGTCGCCATAACTATATTAGATGGTAGGTATAGTTCAGTAAAGTTTCTTAAAATGTATAAGTGATAATAGTATTTTGGATTAATTGTAAAAACAATATCAAATTTTATTCAATTTTACGATATTAACTTGAACTAAATTAACTTGGAACTTTAAAAAGTGACGTAAAATGATTCAACCTTTGACTTTTAGTAAAAATAGTTTTATGGTAAGTTTTTGTTATGATTGTCACATATTATATTTTAAATATATTTTTAATTTATTAAATAATAAAATTTATACGGTATAATGTATGATAGTCACTTAATAAAAATACTAATATAATGTGACTCGTCATATTATTCACATTAATAAAAAATTTAATATTGAATATATTTGTTAAAAATTAAAAATTGAAATATTATAGCTCTAATATTTAAAGTTCGGACTAATATACCAAAATTGAGTGAATTTTGAAATTATTTTATAAGTAAATGTAGTTTTAAATTTAACTTATCTCTTATTAAAAAATAATAACCATATATTTTAGGACAAAGATACAATGTCATGTAAATGGTATACATTATGATTTAAAATAAAAGCATGAGTTGACATTATTTTGTTACTATCACAAGTCTTGTCTTCTATGAAGTGGTTTAAGGGGAGCATCTCCAAACTTTGAAAATTTGGCTCAATGGGAACATTTCCATCGCGTCTCGAGAGCTGGAATCAATAATTGTTTTCGAATCATATTATTCACCCAGATAATATTTTAAATTTTATCGTTTAATTATACCATTCATTTGATTTTAAATAATTACAAAAACTCATAAATTCACACACACACATATAGTTTCATGTCTCTATCTTTGTAGGGTTCATATGTGGATTTTGAAGGTGGTTAAGAGATAAGATTGGTTTAGGATAAAACTTAAAAATCGATTAACCCCACATAACTAATCACACTTTCAACTTCAATTCCAATCTTGTAATAGGGACATCACATCTACAGATGGTGATAAAAGAGACTTGATCATCTTCTCCAACATGCTCATCCCACCATTGATTAATTGGTCCCATTTCTAGATTATGGTTCTAGATCATCTGCCTATGCGAAAGTAATAATATTAATAATGATAATAAAGTTCATACCTTAATATAAGGAAATCGACAATCCTAATGTCGGGCATCAATGATGGTACTTTCCTAGTTGACTCCTATGCTTCTTCCCATGCAACCATACAAAACATCACATTGTAGCTATAGCTACTTTGGAATCATTCGTTAGTTTCTAACATAAAAAGACCAAGTATATTAGGGCCGAGCTTCAAGAGTAATGAGGGATAAAACTTGGCAATGTGCTTACTTTGCAACCCTAGCTAGTGATTTTTAACTTTTTTTTTTAATTATGGAAGTTCCTGTAGTTAGTATATATTGATTATATATTATGAAAATTATTTAACAATTTAATAATTTAAAATCAATAAATAAATTCAAATGACTATTTAATCTTCAAGAGTTAATAACAGTCGAATTTGATTATATGATAAAATCAATATTTTAAAAATCGGAACTAAAGTTAAACCAGTAATTAAAACAAGAAATTTAAGGTTTAAATGATTTAACCGGTATTAGACTATCATAAAATCGGCTAACGATTAAATAAAATTAAAAATTTTGAAAGGTATTTTTAATAATAAAAATTGTAGTCATTATTTTTTCCATGTTTATTAGATAATTTTTATAACAATTTGTTAATTACCTGTTAGCAAAATTCCTAATATTATAATTTTTTATGCAAAGCAAAATTTCTTGTATTGAATATAGACATGATGCTCCTTAGGGGTAGTCAAGTTGGTAGAGTGAGAACGCATGGGGTGAAAAGATCATGTGTTCAAATCTTCCTATCTACACTATCTCGATCAAGTTTGTCGTATAGGACTTGCCTAGTACAGAGTACCCAATTTGCGTGATTTACAGGCTATTACGTCAATTCGAAAGTTTATCCAATGCGCATCTAAAAGATAACGACTGTAAGTTTTTCTATTAAAAAAAACCGACATGATTAGTATTAGATAAAGCCAAGAGTTGCCATGTAAACTTATTTGGAAAATCTATTAAATTCATTAATTAAATTGAATAAGAAGATTCAATAATAAAGCTTAGTCATCAAAATTTCAGAACTTGGGGCATCTAAATTCAAAATTTTGAAGCAAACATATTACAATCTTTTTGATTTAGTTGTTAGAGAATATCTAATTAAAAATTTAGATATTTCTTGTACTTTATTGTCTGTGAGACTAACTAAAGCTCCAAAGTCCAAAGAGATGATTTCTGAAGTCAATCCAAGATTGTGATAACATATTTTACTTTTCACATGAAATACCTGAAAATAATAAAAGTTTAATAAATATGTAATCTTGCTAGTGTGGGAGGTGTGATTTTTTATATCAAGAAAGCATAAAAATTTATGAACTTTCTTACTATACACATACCTGAATCTGAAAATGATGAAAGATCAGAAACTTTCTTTATATGAAACATTACCCAAGTGGCAAATCCCTGTTGATTGCATTTCCTGTAATGGGTCAGAACGTTATCTTTAAATTTTCAGTTCTCATGGCTGATTAAGAATGAGAAAAACTGAAAGAAGAAGAAAACAAGGTGATGAAGAAGAAGCAAACTGGCTTGAGGATAGAAAGGAGTTTTTTATAGGATGCAGTATACACAGACACAAAAAACACCTCTGAACTGTTTGGTGATTTGGACAACTTTAGTTTTGCTAAAAATAACCAATGAAATTATTGGAGTTATTTTCCAATTATTATTTCTTCGATGCAGGACTTTAGCTTTGCAACTTTGACTCATCTCTCTCTCTCTCTCTACATTTTCCGTTCTCCCGAGTCCCACCAGAAGCACAGGTTCAGTTTATTTTATACGCTCTTTCTCTCTCTTAATCTTTGCCTGCTCTTGCCTTTCTCCTTTCTCTAGACAAGGGTTGTTTTGCTACAGGAATCTCTCTTTCTAAAGTGCATCTCTACTTTTACACTGCAAAAGCAAAGCCTTCTTCGAGTTCCTGATCCTTCAAGTTAGGTACTCTTTTTCAGCTCTTATCTCCATGGTTTTCATTTTTTTTCCACCTTATGGTCCTGCCTTTTCCATCTGGGTCTCCAATATTTATTTGGATCTATGGTGCGGTTTGGTTAAAGCAGCAATTTTTATTAACAAGATCCGGTTTTTACAGAATTCGATTTTGATCTTGTTCTTGTATTCTGTCTGATTATTTACTTGAGATGAGCTTATCTCCGTGTACAAAATTGCGTTAACTTAGTTGCTTTACTATTTTCTGGTGGTCTTTGGATGCTTTATGCTTTTCTTGATTTTATTTCACCATTTCATTTATGCTGAGATTATTTTGATTTAGATATGGTTTTTTTGTTTGTGTTAAAATATTTTATGATTGAAGTGGCTTGCTATGATTTGCCGAGCTTCCCCCTCCTTTTTCT
>JANZXR010000003.1:3723785-3734414 GCA_027575705.1 Erythroxylum echinodendron
TGATAGGCAATGGAAGAAAATATAGTGATTTTATTGATATTTAGCTATAGTCTTGTAGGAAATACTACAAGCTCAAACTAGCAGCCAACAATGGCCCCCTCCAGCCTTCAGCTGAGAACAGTACAAAGCAAAGATATCCCCCCCTCTGTACTACCCCCTCCCTTACATAGTACCCTCTCTCTCCTCTAACGAATTCTCCTCTAACCGTTTAGCTGACTCACCCTTTCCCTCCTTAGTGATTTTCCTAGAGTATGTCAACATGGGTTTAGGGCCCATGTATGGTCCCTTCTCCCTCTTCTTCCTCCTAGAGTAAGTCAGTATGGGTTTAGGAACCATAGTGCTATCAGGACCCGTAGTGCTATCAGAATTCTTTCAATTTCTAGTTTTACAGCATCCGTTGCGCTTGTGGCTATACGTGTCTTTGAAATTGTTGCACAATTTTAGTAGCTTTCATAAAGAGTTACACTTACCAATAACAGCTCAGATATTGTCCGGCTATGCCAAACAATTATAATTACTGGGAACATTCGCCGGTATATCCCGTTGCTGTTGCTTCATATCTCATTGACTGTTCCTGATTTTGTGTGCAGTTGTTGACGATTATATCTACTATTGATGATCTAAATTATCCAGAGAAGACAAATACTTATTACATTGTGAATGCCCCATACGTATTTTCAGCTTGTTGGAAGGTAAGTCCCCATTCTTTTTCATTGCAGTTGTATCCCAGGTTTAACTAGTTTTTCCGGTTAAGTAGCTTCAGAAGCTATTATCTTGAGTCCATTAAGTCAAATGATTATCATACCTGCAAATTATTATGAGGAAATTTTGACTTTGGCACCATTTAAGATTAACATTCTTGGCAGGTTGTCAAACCTTTACTGCAAGAGAGGACGAGGAAAAAAGTGCAAGTACTGTCAGGTAACGGACGAGATGAACTGTTAAAGGTAATGCTGGTTTCTCCATAATGCTTAAAGCAGTCAAAGCCTGAGCAAATGATTTGCTACAGTAATTTTGTGATCATTTGAAAAATTATGGACACATTTGCTTTTCCTCTCTCCACCATACTTCATCCATCTACTTACCTCATTTGACATGTCTGGTTTAGATTATGGATCTTGCTTCGCTTCCACATTTTTGTAAACGTGAAGTCTCTAGATCTTCTCGACACCCAGGGAGCGATATTGAGAACTGCTTTTCCTTGGATCATCCATTCCATCAACAGCTTTACAACTACATCAAGCAGCAGGCAATTGCAAATGAATCTGCTGTACTGATCAAGCAAGGATCATTCCATGTGGATCTTCCTGAAACAGACACAGAAGGAGCGGAAATAGCTAAAACTATAGAGTCTGAGCTAAACAAGTTTGGGAACGGAAAGGAACTGATCCTGTAGATTTTTAAGATGTTCTTTGTGGGGAAATCTTAATTATCAATGCTAGGCCTGATCATCCTGTCAAAGCATATACGATATTTGTAGATGTAATATATTCGTTTAATCTTTACATAATGGGGGAAAGTAATGTGACGAGTTTGCTTGACACAGTATGAAAAACCTTTCCCCAGCCTGACATGTTCTAGTGCAAAACAGGTTTCCTAGTTCTAAATGGATATAGTTTTACAGGAATCTGCTGTAGCCGGTGTCCTTATCTTGCCAGATTCATGTATACAATAGAATAAAGACTTAATAGGAACCATAGTAACCATTCAAATTGAAATTAAGCAAGGACTTTTGAGTCTTATTATTTCTTTCTACCAAAATCAGTAATAAGAGATCACATCAATATGCATTCAGACACTGACACTGTTCAAAACTTTATGGAAGACAAAGAAAAAACAAAAAACAAATTATTAGGGAAAAAAAGACGGTGATTTTGTAAGAATAGCCCTTTTGGAACATATGTCTCCTACGACCTACAGAGCATCTTAGCTTCAATTCGATGTTCTACTACAAGATTCTTGAGTTTGAAAGAGGTATGATTCTGCGGACTTGTCTGAATAATATAACCACCATAATCCTTTTGGGAAGAATTTCAATCTTCCATGTCATCAGGAGCAGTATCACGCCACCTGCTGAGTTCATTCTCCACCGCAGCCTGTGCAGCCTCTGCCATCTCTGCAGACTTCAAAGCCATGTCAGTTGCTTCTTTGATTTCCTCAATAGCTTTCAAGTTGGCCTCCAGTTTCTTTTCTAATTCCAATTTCCTTGCATTGGATAACGCCACTTCGGCAATGGCTTCTGTTTCTTTTGATTCAGCTCTATTTTGGCTATCCTCCAACTTCTTGTTTAATGTCTCAAACTCCTCCAACGAAAGATTGATCATCTTGTTATTCGATTCCTCAGATTGAGTGTTCTTTTCTTGAGACAAGGTGCTAAGATGTTCACGGGTTTGTTTTGCTGCTTCTTTGGCTTCTTCTGCATCTCTAAGAGCTTGTTCTAGCTTTCTTTCTGCTTCATCATACATTTTCCTTGAAATTTCAGATTCTTGTCTCAACTTTTCAACTTTATACTTCATTTCTTCTGCTTCCCTTTTTGAATGTTCAGTTTCTGATGATATCTGCTCAAGTGCTAAGCTCAGATTATTGGAAGCAGCCCTTTGTTTTTCTTCAGCAATGGCTTTCATTTCTGCTTCTTTTGCCTGCCATTCAGCTTTCTCCTTCCTCACATTCTCCATTTCCAGTTTCAGAGAGGTCACCATGTGTCTGAGAGTGTTCTCCTCCTCTGCAACTAGTTTCAGTTTCTTTGTTGCTTCATTCAGCTCAGTGGTTACAACTTTCACTGCATCCATTTCAGCATCATGAGCCTTTTTCATCTCTTCCTGTAGCAACTCAATTTCTGCAACAGTTTCTGAGAGCTTAATCTCAAGATTTCTTGTCAGCTCTTGATCATGCTCTTTCTTTAAAGAATCAAGATTATTTTGCACTTCATCCATGGCACATTTATATGCTTTAATGCAAGCATCTTTGTCTGCCAAAATCTTATCCTGATACTCTTTAGCCTTTGCAGAGGTAACTTTTAATTGTTCCATTGATTCACGCATAGCTTTGATTTCCTTTGAGAGTTCCTGAACTTTCCCTGCGTTCACATTGGCCGCATGATGAGCTTCCGCTGCGTGCTGGAACGAAACCAGTTTCGCTTCCAATGCTGCATCCAAATCCTGTCGAACTTCGTTGAGTTTTTGCTTCACAGCATCAAGCTCATTAGCTGTGATCTTGTATTGCTCTCTGGCCAGGTCTAGTTCCTGTCTTTCAGCAACATCTCCAAGCTGCTTTGCTGATTTTTGTATTTCAAGGTCCTTGGCCTTTCTCTTCACTTCCTCTGCATTCTCTATCGCGAATTGCTTGGACTCGCTTGCAGTTAGGAGCTTCGAGGTTAACTCCTCCAGCGTTCTCTTGGCTCTTTCAAGCTCAGAAGCAGCTCTACATTTTACAGTTTCAGCACTCTCCAGCTTCTGTTTGTATTTCTCATATTCTTTCTGAGCCAAGAGAAATTGGGTCTCCTTTTCCAGGACATTCTGACAGAAAACCAAGAAAAGAAAAACGATCTGGGAATGTCAAAAAATGAAAATCTTTTCTAAATTTTGTTCTGAACTTGAAATTGAAGCATGACACTCATGCATATCGTGACAAAACAAGATGCTATCGAAGACTCTCATTTTCATTATCAATCTCAACCCATAAACATATCCAAGAAAGATGATGTTTTGGCATTAGAATATGATAAGAAACTTGGCATTGGATTTACCTCTGAAGATACTTTTGACTTCATCCTAACGACCGTACGTTTCTCCTTAGAAACAGCAACCTCACCGAACAAGCTAACAGCAGCTTTGACAGATTGAAATGGTGCTCTCGTATCAATCTCTCCAACCTCTCCGGAGCCCAAACTTTTCTGTTTCTCTATCACCCTGATGTTCACCATTTTTATATTCTTCCCTTAAAGATTCACCTGCAACAAGGTGGTTTTAAAAGCTTCAAAAACACTAGCTCATTCCAATTAAACAGAGATGAAATCTATGAAACGTCAGGTTCTTCTTCACAGGAAAATGCCATGCATGTGTGTGACGAACCTCACGAAACGTAAAGGAACAGGAGACTTCTTAATGAATTATTCCTAACAGTAAATAATGGTTGAAATGCTTTGGACACAAGAAGTTGTCATGTCAAAGAAGCCATAAGAAAGGAAGGCATGTTTTGATCCTTTTCTTCTCTTTTTTCTCATTTGTTATGTACTCTTTTCCTTATTTTTTTCCTGGAATCCCGAGTTTGCAGGAAACCAGAAAGCAAGAAACCTAAAAAAAAGGTCAATCAAGTTTCTTTACAATCTACACCATAATTATTTTTTATACTATTATTAAGTATTATTGGCTAGATGTTTAAATAAAATCTATGTAAAACTAAATTAGGAACAAGACGATATAATTTAATAAAAATGATTATATTATAAAATTTCTTTATATTTAAGAAATAATTCATCTTATTTTTTCAAATTTTTTAGTAATTATTATTAGTTATAATACGAATTTTAATAATTGTTATTTATGACACAAATTTTTATATTTTATTAAATAAAAAAATACTTTTTAACATGTCTCAAATTATATTATATCTCAATTTCATTACAAAAATATATTAAATGTCAATTTTATCTAGGGATGGCCATGGACGGCGTCAATAACATTTTTTTAAATTAAATTCAAATATGGATTACTCAGGCTCAAATCTAACTTTTTTAAATAAAATGATATTATTTTGTTAAGAAGAATTGGACCTCATATTAGTATGAGCCTAGGTTTGAACCCATGAGTACATATGATTTTACTGAAAACAGCATTTTTATGATATAAGGATAAGACTGCATATTATCAGACTTCCTCAGACTCCACTTTGTTGCGAGATTTCGGACTAGATAATAATGATGATCTAAATTTGAGTCAATAGACCGACTCCTTGTCATTCTTAATTTTATCGAAATTTTTAATTTTTTAAGTAAATTGTAAAAAATAAACTATAAAAAATTTAGAAAAAGCAAACAAACGTTATCTCGTTCAGCCCGAAAAGTTTTTAAGGTCTAATTTCAAAGCTTGACTCACATATTATATTGCATGACGTGGCCACTTCCTATTAATAAAAGACAAAAAGTCTAAAACAAGTTGATTGTGGCCGGTTTGATAATTTCAAGAGTGAGGCCCAACACAACACGAAATTTCAACCATCTTGTCCGGTGTGCCTAAGACGAAGACGTCTTTTGACCGGGTTTATAAGTTACGCGGCTGGTTGTTGTTGTTGGCTAATGGAGTTCAGTTACGTCACTAGTTCTCCTTCTCAATCCTATAAATATTATCCGATCTCCTATTTCTTCCATTATCCACATACTGTTTTTAAACCTTCGTCTCGTGTGGCACGACTCTACAAATGGCTTTCAGGACCCTTCTTGCGTTTACTATTACTATTGCTCTGATCATCACATCGGCAACCTCCAGACGCGGCGTTGGCAGCGGAGGTGGTAACACCGTACCAGACGGAAGTGTCAGTGGCGGTGGAGGTGGCAGCAACACTGTCGTAGGAAGTGGGGGTGGCGATGGAGGATCTGGCCCTACACGTGTTGTGCCGATTGCGGGAGGGAACCACGCCCGTGGAAATTCGACTTCGGCGTCTAGATCTATGGCATACAAATACGATACCTCCCCTGAATTGCTTCTGCCAGTTCTTTTGACTCTCTCCATTTTCTTGTCCGCTTAGACGAGGAACTCATTTTATGTATTTAAGCATTTATTGATTGCTTCTGAGTGACTAAACACAAGTTGTACAAATATGATTCTTGTCTTGTTTCAAGTTCGTAAATGACACATTTTATATATTTATTTTGTATTATTATTAATTCGCACTACATGTGTGATCTACCCGAAATAAGTTCGGATTTTTTATTTCATTTACTCTATTCATGCCTTGTTCAATCCATGTTCTACCACAATTCGACGTCGTTTTAATATCGAATTGTGACGGAAGAGGTTCAAATAAGTTTATAAGAACAAAGGATTTTAAGTAATCAAAAACAACTTCTTTATTATTTACGAATAAGGAGGTATACTATTAAACTTCTTTAAACTCGCATTTTAGCGGAAATCTCATGTAAAAGATTTTGTAATTATATCAATTAAGTCAATTTTGAGATCTTAATAATTAGAATTAGTTAAAGTTTTAATTTGTTTTCAGTTTTAATAAATTACATAAATTTTAATTCTTAGGGTAAGTATAAGATATGTAATTTCAATAATTTTAATTAAGATTGATAATAGGTTGAATATTTACATTTAGTTAAATTCAGACTAATCTGCAATCAAATTTAATTTAAATTATTATTTTCAAATTGAGTAAACTCATTTAATTAAAATTAACAATTAATTAAATTTCCAAATCTAGCTAAATTTTTATTTCATGTCATATTAATTTGTAATTAAACTAAATTTAATTTGTTACTTTTGAATGGACGAGACTCAAATTAAATAATTATTTTTAAATTTGATATCTAATATATTATTAGGTATTTATTACTATTAATAATGATTCAACTAGTAATTATGTACATTATTAGTACTAAAACTAATAATTAGATAAAATAAGAGAATTAAATATATTTATGTAAGCAATTCTTATAATTAATTGAATTATCTTGTATTTGAGAAAAAAAAATCTATTGGGATTAAGATTTTTATCTAATACTAATATATTTGCTGTTACAAAGAAGATCTTGTACAGGACGGTTGACCTTCAGGCTAAAAGTTTGACGCTGATATGTCTAAACACAAAAGTACGGCTTTAATCACTGGAAAGAAATTGCAAGTCAGGAGACAAGAATTTCGGATCGTCTATCCAAAACAACTCTGTCCAAATTTAGTCCAAGAAACGACATCGAACAAAATAGATAGGGTTAGTTTTGTCAAAGAATCTGATTTGCAGACACTAGAAGCGTCGAACAGCCTGCACTTTAGAGTCTTAATGTCTTCGCCCGCCATTAGAGACGTCAAAAAGGGTCGACTTACCGGGCTCGATTTTGATTCGAATTGGCCGTTATTTTTAAAATGAAATCGTTTTTCTGTGACATGTCGAGCCGTAAGTCGGGTTATTGGTTGAATCATGGGATGACGGATCCCAGCCTTCCAGGCTATGGGCTTAGCCACGGGTTAGGTCAGGAGCAACTCAAGCTTGACCCGACTTATTGACATCTTCACCTACCACCAATGATTTAAGTGTTATTGCAAAATAATATTAATTTCTTTTTTGAAAGAAAAATATTAATTTCTGATACAGAGTATATACAGCAAGATATTAAAATCAGTTTTTTCTTTTCTAAAAATGATCGATTGTTAAAAGAAAATTTACTTATTTATATAAAATAAGTAATCGGTAGAGATGCGAGAGATATTAGAGGAAATGTATAAAAAAGGATAACCAATTACGAAATGTCAAAGTATTTAAATTTTTTCCAGCATTCAAATTTTTTAAAGTTCTAATCAAATATTGAAAATTTTTAAAATTAGAAAACTCAATCAAAAAATATATTTATTATTATAGTTAACGTAACATATAAGTTAAATAACTTTTTTATCTTTGTTAATATAGTCTTTTAGTATCATGTGACAAATATATTAATTTAGAAATTAAGGAAATTCTGAGATATTATGGATATATATGGCTCGGGACAGTAATGGCAATTGGCTTATGAGGTTTCAACAACAGGTAAGAGTATGTGATGCTTTGACAGCAGAGTTGTGGGGAGTCTATAATATGTTGAAACTAGCTTGGGATAAAGAATGGAAGCAGGTGATTGTGCAATGTGATTCCAGTATGGTGGTGTCTATGTTGACTGCAGTGGCTAATGGTCTTTTTCGACTGAGAAGTTTGGTCAAAGACTGCCAAATTCTGTTTGCTCGGGACTGGAGAGTCCATGTAAAGCACATCTATCGTGAAGCCAATTCGGTGGCAGATGGACTAGCAAAGTTAGCTCTACAGGGTGCTGATGGATTTCGTCTTATTCATGGAGTTCCACATAGTTTACGATATTTGTTAGATGCTGATAGTGTAGGGGATATTTAGCCCAGACTGGTTGTGTAACAGGACTCCATCCCTCCTTAGAAACCAAAAAAAAAAAGAGACAAAAGTAAGAATGATATAAAAGATACATAACATTTTTTATTGATATCGACTTACCCTAAAGCTCCTTATTGAGCCTCGTTTTATTTGCAATAGTGATAGATGAGTTTACCGAGAATATTTAAGGAGATATGTCTTAGTATATGTTGTTTTCTTGTAACATTGTTTTAGTGGATAAATAAAAAATGATATCAGTGTCAAGCTAAAACTTTTGGGGAATACATTAGAGCCAAAAGATTTTAAATAAAACAGGACTAAGACCGGGTACTCATAATGTAATTTTTTAGGTCATAGGATGACTGTTAATGTGGAGTTAAAGATTAGTTCAGAAGTTATACTACAAAAAGAGTGTTTGAAGTATGTAGGATCTATCATCCAAAGTAATAGAAAAATCGACGAAGACATTGTTTCCCGTAACATATCAGGGTAGCTTACATGGAGAAATGCATCAAGAGTTTTGTGTGAAAAAAATATATTATTCAAGCTCAAAGGTAAATTCTATTGTTTAACTATTAGGTCAACCATGATCTGTGGAATAGAGTATTGACCTGTCAAATAGGTACATAGTCATAAGTTAATAATGGCAGAAATCAAGGTCTTCTATTAGATGTATAACCTTACTAGAAGAGATAAAGTCATAAATGTAATAATAAGAGACAAATTAAAGATGACTAATATTAATAAAAAATTAAGAGACATAAGACTTAGATAGTTTGGATATGTTAAGAAGAGACGTCCTATCCTTTCAGTAAAAAGATGTGAAAAGATTATATTTAGAGACTGCAAAGGCAATGAATGAAGTCTTAAGAAAAACTAGGGGGAAGTAATCATAAATGAAATGACTCATTTTTACAGATTTTTTAAACATTTTTCTTCAAATCTTATATTTTTATTTAGCCTAAATATGTAATATATGTTACTTATATCTTAATTATTTAGCCTAAATATTTTTTTACTTAGCCTAAATTTATTCTTATAATGACTTGTTTGATTTATTTATTTACCTGTCTTCTTTCTTGTTTGAATATTTATTTACTTATTTATCTTTTATTTTAAATATTTATCTTGTTTTATATTCATTATATTATTTATTTTATTACTTATTTTTTATATTTTTATTCATAAGTATTTATTATTATTATTATTATTATTATTATTATTATTATTATGACTATTTTTAAATTTTTATTTTAAATAAGTATTATTTTATTATTTTAATATTTATATGCTCATTTTCCTAATGATAATCTCACCACCATACAGATACAACAATTCTTTGGAATTGTCAATAATATAAAAAATTTCATTCTTCACGTGGCTAATTACACATCGTTCCTACCAATATTTCTACAGAAACAATCGTTTTATTCATTAAAAATAAGACTATGTACTATTAGGTCTCTTTACACCACCATATCAACTGAATTTCACTTAATTGTACTTGAAATGTGGTCATAACTTTGGTACTTAAAATTATGCAAAAATATCATGTAATTCATTTAGATATTAATTTCTTTCGTGTTTTGTTAGTTATGTTAGTAAATTGTTAACAAAAATTAATTGTTAAATTAAGTTATTCGTTTTTTTAAAGTTCCAATATTTAATTAAAAATTTTTAAAATAAATACTAAAATAAAAATATGAAAATATACAGTTTTTAAATTTTTTCCCTCTAAGAAAAGTTCAGATTAAATGTCAGCACCTACCATATCAGCCGTTTCACTTTCTTCGGAAGATTGGTCAAATAATAGTGAGAGAATGGTGTCCAATTTGAAAGGTCGTCTCAATTATATTACATAGTCAGATACAATTGACCGTACATGCATTGTGCTCAATTTGACGATTTCCTGGGACCACCGAACACGAAACCTCATAAATGGCGTTCCGTTTGTTTGTTTGAATTGTTTTATCTCTGAACACGAAGAGCTCACGCGGCTTGTGAATGGAGCTCACTCGCTAGCTCTCCATCCTATAAATTTTCCAATCTCTCCTATTCTCTTCCACACATACACTACATATTTACTTAAAAAGTTTCGTATAAAGCTTAAGAACGACCCTACGATGGTGGCCTGCAGGACGCTACTTCTGTTTACTGTTTTCATTGCTTTGATTATTACGTCGGCAACAGCCAGAGGCGGCGGTGCCCGGGGAGGAGGAAGAGGCAGAGCCACCGTACCTCGCAACAGTGTCAAAGGTGGCAACACCCTCAGAGACGGTAACGTTGATGGTGGTGGCAACAAGGTTGTTGTCGGAAGTGGCGGTGGCAATATCAATAGAGGCTCTGGTGGGGTCCGTTATGTGCCAGTTGTGGGAGGTACCCACGTCGGTGGACATTCGGGTTCTGCATCTGTTGCACGGAATGACTCGTCCAAATTGCTTCTGCTGCTTCTTCTCATATTTTCCATTTTCTTTTCCACTTAAGGAACTCATTTTTATGTAATTAAAATTATTTTTTTAATTCCATACGAGTGATTAA
>JANZXR010000003.1:3734514-3747314 GCA_027575705.1 Erythroxylum echinodendron
TTCCATTTTCTTTTCCACTTAAGGAACTCATTTTTATGTAATTAAAATTATTTTTTTAATTCCATACGAGTGATTAAAATAACATACTTGTACATTTGTTTTCATAATCGAAATTTTTTTATTAAGGTTACAAAAGGTGTTATGATGATCCTAGCAATTTGGTTGTGTAATAATTTAATGTTTTAAAAATCAGACCGTAAGTTGAACCGATATGATAAGATGTTTAAGATTTAAAAGATTCAACCGTATTATACCGTTGTAAAATTGATTAAAGATTAATTAAAAATAAATAATTTAAATTTTGATTAAAAGAAATTGTCTTTATCTATGAAGTTTAATTGAAAAAAGAGAATATTAAACAAAAATTAATTGATTTATTTTAATTTATAAGAACTTATTTATTTACAAACATTAATTGATTAATCAATAAATTAATCGGTTTTTAATAACATAAATTATTAAAATAAATTAAACCAAAAAGTTAAAAACTGAATCAAAAAATTGAAAGGATCAAGATTTTTACAATTTAACCGTCTGAGTTTTTTAATAATTGATAATAATATGGTTTTTAAAAATATCTAATTAAAATTTTTAAAAACTATATTATTTTCAATTATTAAAAAACTCACCCGGTTAAACTGTAAAAATCTTTTCAAAAAATACTTAATTAAAATTTTTAAAAACTATATTATTATCATTATTAAAAAACTCAGCCGGTTAAAATGTAAAAATTTTGAAACTTTCAACTTTTTTAGTGTTACTTGACTAACATATTAATAATTACATATTATTATTAATATTTAAAATGTTATCATATTACGTAATTCATTTAAATATTAACATTTATGTGTTTCGTGAGTTATATTAGTAAAATGTTAATAAAAAACAAATTTTAAATTAAATTATTTAATTTTTAATGTTTAAATATTTATTTAAAAATTTTTAAAAATTAAATTAAAAATTTAAAGTTTATAATTTATTATTCCTCCAAAAAAAGATTGGATTCCAAAATGGGAAATGTCAGCAATATTATATTGCATGACGTGACCGTACAGTATTGTACTCGATTTGAAGATTTCACACGACGCACGCGGCACGAAACTCCATAGCACCCGACACGAAACTCCATAGATGGTCCCATGGTGTTCCTACGACGTGGTACGAAGTCGCTGGTTTGTTTGTTTGAGTGGCTTTTATCTCTAAACACGAAAAACTCAACTCACGCGGCTTGTTAATGGAGCTCATTCCGTCATTCGCTAGTTCTCCGTTCTATAAATGTTTTTCCGGTGCTTCTTATTTCTTCCACTCACAATACATATTTACTTGAAAGATGTTTCGTGTAAAACTTCTGTTTACTGTTATCATTGCTTTGACCATTACGTCGGCAACCGCCAGACTCGGAGGCCGCGCCGGAGGAGGAGGAGGAGGAGTAAGAACCAGTCCGTACCTCGCAACAGTGTCAAAGGTGGGAACAATGTGGTAACGGGTGGCAACACCGTCAGAGACGGTAACGTAGATGGTGGTGGCAACAAGGAGGTTGTCGGAAGTGGCGGTGGCAATATCAATAGAGGCTCGGGCGGCGTCCGTTATGTACCGACTGTGGGAAGTACCGACGTCTACAGACATTCGGGTTCTGCACTTATTGCATGCAATGACTCATCGAAATTGCTTCTGCTGCTTCTTCTCCTCATATTTTCCATTTTCTTTTCCATTTAAGGAACTCATTTTATGTAATTAATCTTATTTTTTTATTCCACATAAGTGATCAAAGTAACATACGTTGTACATTTGTTTTCATAGTCTTGTTTCACGTTGTAAAGACTAATAATTTGATTTTCAATGAAGTCATAAACACTTCAGACTTCAATGTTCAAAAGTTCTGTTTTCCAAGTACTCGAGCCTAAGCGACAATTTTATTACAAGAGCCCTGAATTATAGAATTTGCATGTCAAACCATTACAATACCAAACATGCAGGTTCTTTTGATAACTGTGTGTGAGCTCTCTCGCATAATGAAAAGCGTTAGGAATGGCCTCGAAGAATTGAGTTTAAGGTTACAAATGGTGTTCTGGTCCTAGCAATTTGAGTAAATCAGACACCTGACTTGTGTAATAATCTGGTTTGATGTTGTTTGAAGGACTTTGGAGAGTAGATAGAGTTGTCACACCTGCAAGTTATCAGGTTGAAGGTTCATTAACAACTGATATGTCTAAAAATAACAGTTTGGTTCTAATCATTCAAGGACAGGGAACTGCAAAACAAGAGATTCAGAGCACCTGAAAGAACAAGAAGCGTCTGACAGCCAGCATTTTGTCCGAATAAGATATCGGTGTCTAGTCTATCACCTACCATGCACATTTTGGATGTGTTGATGTTAAATCTGCGAAAGAGACGTTTATATACATAAGTAAAACCAACAAAGAATCTGCCACAATAGTAATGGCAGAAAAAGATCCCGCGTATGACTCGGGGTTCTCGAGACTCAGGTGCATTGTGAGTAACACATTCTTCTTAGTTAAGTACTTAAGTTTGCTATGTGATTATGAACAATGCGGCTTCTAAAAGTAAAGAATGGTAAGCAAATGCAGCACAGAAAAGACTATCTGGCGATATTATTAACTCACTTTTGTAACAAAAATTCCATCATGAAGGTTGATGGTTTCCCAACGACAATAGGCTCTCTCTCTGTTGCACCACAAACAGCTGCAACCATACAACCAGCACCTGAAACCCGAAATCGAAGTTAAAAGACATCAAAATGTGAAGCATATATGTAACACAGAGGTTAAACTTCCTTACCAGGCCACTCTTGTAAGTTTGTCATATGGCCTACTGCATCCCGATTAGTAGCAACGAAAAGGCACCCTGGGTTCTCACGAATGCATAGTGTTGCATACCTGGTGATTAAATCTGTTATCTTGAAGATTACTCAAGAAATAATTTTGTAGCTTGAAGCAACAAAGTGACACATACTCAAGAACTTAGTTTTTTCGATTCATTCAGTGATAATTTTCATTTTTTTCATCCTTATCAAAGAATATAATGAAGTATTTCCCTTCATTGTAACAATTGCCTGACATGTAGAAAATTTTGGTCACCTTTGGATCTCAATAATATCCATCTTGATACATATTCGCTTAGCTTTCACGTTTGAAAACTAACCAGAATTGGTTTTTTCAAAGTTTCATTGCATCAATACTTTCAACAAGAACAATGTTTGGAGATGGTAAGTTGAGGTTTTGTTTGGACGGTTGAGCATGTAAAAAGTGCTGCAACTGAATTAAGTAGACCTGCAGTCTAAGCGCTCAGATTATCTTTGGCCCATTGTTTGAATGCAGATTTGCATCATAACTTTGTTTCCGATGACAAGTACTGCAAGCACTATGACATACTTTGCTAAATGTTGTCCACAGACATAAGAAACCATTCCAGGTAAGAACGAGGAAAACTTTTTCCAGTTATTAAGAATTCAGAGGATAATTTTCCGGTTACTAAGAATCACTTCAAAGATGATACAGAAGGGCTGGTTTTACATTAGATCCCATTGATTGATATATAACAAGTTTAACAGGATAGAAAGCAGAACAAGGTACTGTATCAGAACTTACTGAAGTTTGTAATAGTTGATACTAGGGTCTAAGCCAACCACAACTGCTCCAACCTGGAGTAGATATTGCTCCATGACTAAATTCGGAAACAAAAAAGCACATAGATATAACATTTAAATGCTAGAGAAATTGATCAGCAAAATGTAACATTACACTCTTATCGTGTTCAAATAAACAATCTGATTTCAGATCTGCTCGCTTTTCTCCGTCTTCCTACAATAAAATCCCCACATGTAATGTTCAATGGTAAGCACAAACAAAACACTCTCACAAGAAAGAGACCAATTACAAGCTACAAGGAATTACAAGTCAAGAAAATGCTCAAGATTTGTCAAGAAAAGTGGAGGAACATCTGCAGCAGCAATAAATGAAGCATTGCTAGGACAATCAAAGGAATTTAACCGTAACTATACAAAGAAAGCCAGGTTGCTTTAAAACAATGAAAATTGAAGCTCATCTTCTGAGCTTTAATGAAATCTTACAGCTAAGTGTATGGCTTAATCACCAAGTTCAACATTTCCAAGAAAGTTTGGACCAACAATGTACAAAACACTAACCATGCTTAACCAAAATATTTCACTCGCCCAAGGCCAAGGGACAAGGCTGAAGAAGTTTATCAGTCATTTCACTACCGTTAAAGCCTGGCATCCCTAAATAGCAAACTAGACAATCATGAGGTTTGTTCATATTCTCCAAGGAAATACTGTTCAGTGTCTATCTGTCTGTCTGGGTCTCTCTGTTTTAAGGAGAAGAGTGGAAAAGAAGAGGAAGATGGACAAAAGGGACTGACATGGTCTATAACCAACAGCATTATAAATGAACTTAGAAATAAAGCAAACCAATGAGTTCTAAAGTGTAAAGGATCTTTGTCTACTTGAAGGCAGGACAATCCTTGCCTTATCTATTCCAACACTCCAGTTTCTTAGACTGGAAGAAAGAAGATTTGAAGTAGAAGATAAAGTTTTCAAGTTGTAGTAAGTTCAAAAAAAGAATGTATAGAAATTGCCATAGTAATTGCATTCCATTATGTTATACAAATGAAGACAATGCGAGAAGCACCAAAATTTCTACTTCCATTAGATACAATCAAGAGAAACATCAGCTATCAGAAAACAAACAAACATCTGGTTTCCAAATATACAGCACTTACAGGACCACCAAGGCCTGTAAATCCAGCAAGCTGCAGCTCCTCAAGTATACCTTCTCCACCTATCACATATATCTGCAAAAAGGAATAGAGGAAGCAAATCACAGAAGAAGTTAAACATAACAAACACACTCAAACATATCAATTCAACTTGTTTCATGAACACGAGCTAAAATGTCTTGAAACAAATGCACAAGGTTAAATAACTTGACCGAAAGTCAAACATGAACCAATAGCAAGCAGAAATGGAAAGGAGAGTGTGGAAATCACCACCAACCTTCTTCTGCTGAGGAAAATTGTTGATCTTCAAGTGCATAGCAGCAGCAAAAGAGGAAGTGAATATTTCATCCTACAAAATAATTCAGATGTGAACATACACAAAACTACAAAAACCAGCAAGATATTTGTGTTCATACATTGTAAATGAAAATTGGAAACAGCAAAAAGAAGAAATCCAATATAAGCAAAACCTCGGTGACAGACACTCCAAGGGACTGGAATTTTTTCGCATACTGCCTTCTTGATTTTCTGGAGTTGTTTGTCACAAAAATCAGCTTCTTCCCCTGATTCACGCACAAAAGACAATTTTCATAATGTCATCAAACACAACATATGCGAATCGAACAAATGAAGACAAATGCTGGGTCCCACTAAAAATCCCTAAGAGAAAAAGCTACTGACTTTGGAGCGGAGGAAATCCAGAGTTTCAGGGACGCCATTGATGAGCTTGTCTCCCTTCCAAATCACACCTATCAAATTTACATAAATCTTAAAACAAAAAAGGAAAAAAATAAAAAAATAAATGAAGAGAAAGAGAAAGAGGGAAACCCAACCGTCGCAATCGAAGAGAAAGGCTTGGACGGAGTCGAGGAGAGCTCTGGCGTTGTGAACAGAGAGAAGCTGTGAAGCTTTAGCCTCCTCTGTCATGTTCCTGTGTTCTGGTTACACACGATTCTCTCAACACACCAAAAGTACTTCTGTTTCTGTTTTGCAAGTACATTGTCTTAATAGTTTTAAAACACGTGGGAATATTCGTTCCAAAGTTCCGTATTTGCGGGACCATAACGCAGCCGTAGAATCTTACAACACTTTTTATTTTCTTTTCCAATAATTAAGGAAATTTTTAGAGCCAGTTCTCTTTAGCATTTAAGAAAAAAGAAATGGTTTTTAAATAAAAATTTACAAAAATTAAAATTTTATAATTCATTATCTTTAAAATAAATTAAAATAAAAAGGTCAAAGTTATTAAATATGAAATTATTTATTTAAAATAAATCATTGATTATTATATATATTTAAGAGTTTACACAACTAAACTGGCCTTTATATTACAAGTTGCCTTCACCACAATCATCTTCATTATAATACTCTTAAATTGTCATACAAACTGATCACTCTAAAATAGAAAGTTGCGCAAAGGTTGGTTAACATGATTATGGGAATTATAAGAGAAAGTGATTATGGTTCAACATTACAAGAAACAGCTACATACGGTACAAAGAAGAGTTCCATGTTTAGATACAACCTCCGATACCTATCCACTATCTAAACGAATCACTTCAAACTACAACTCATCATCTACACCTCTGGCTCTGGATGATAACCATTTGATCCATTTATGTTACGAGGCATCTTTGTTTCACCTTCTGATCTTTTCCTCTTGACCACAATGTACCAGGTATACCCTTCCAACCACAGAGCGTTGAGAGCCAAGGCGGCGATGACTCCGATGTAGGCATATTTCCATTTCTTTTCCGGTTGTAGAATGTCGATTCCTTTGAATACGTTGATAATGCTGAGGATGATGACCGTGTATCCAACCGATTGGTGGTACAAGTTCCAGTAGAATCTGTACTTGTGATCAGGTTTTGGCCTCAGAAGCAAAGCGAACACCTGGATTGAAGGCAGAGCAGGCAATTTCTGTTTAGTAAACCCAACACAATTTAGTCTAGAGAAGGTATCAGAAAAATCAGGATGTTAAGATATACCTGAAGTGTTCCAAGGGCGAATAGGATGATCCCAATTGTTCTATGAGCACTATATACGACCCCAGCAGATTCACTTCCCAGTTTGATACCCGTAGCCCATCCAGCGACCCCAACAATGTAGGCTATGGACTGGCAACTCACGTGAAGGTAAAACCACGTAGGATTTGCAGATTTGAACACCTTCAAGTATCTTGCTATTAGAGCACCAAGTGGCATCATAATGCCCCAGCTCACTGCATTTAGAATCCCGTGAACCTGAGAATATTTATCAGATGATCATTAGAATTAGAAGAAGCAATGCAGAGATCATCTTTAAATCATAAAAACATTGATAGCAAGTACTTACATTCCTCTTCCTAAGCTTGCCAATATTACCGACGGGGTTAGTTCGAACCTCACCGGAGAGAAAGTTAACAGTCCCCACAGATAGCATATTAGCCTCAATCATAGCATGCATCTGAGGAGTACCACCGGAAACCAAACCATCCTGCCAAACATGGGTCACGTTACTAGCACCGCCAATGCTTGAAAGTCCCAGAGTCGCAAATATGGTAATCTCGTTATCAGCATAGGTAGCCGATAAATCCAAGACATCAAAACTAAGTTTCCCTTCTGACATCTGAGTCTGATAGCTGTCAATAGACGATGTATAAGCCTTCATGGTCCCATCAGGCTGCTGGTATGCGATAAGTGCTTGTGATCCGACCATGCCGGTTCCATTAGGGTTTATGGCCCATGCAACCCAGCTAGTGGAAGACACCCCTGTGTGCCTGTAGGCTATCTGCAGAGTGCTTGATGAAGAGTTGTAACTTGTAACTCCAATGGAGAAACGAGTTTAGATAAGGTAGATCGTTGCACGCACTAAACACCTGGTTGCTTCTGAAGGTATAGGTAGAACAGTTTTGAGCAGATGATGAGAGTGTCAAACAGAAGAGAACTGAGAGAGTTAACACAACTTTCATTATTGAAGCCATGGATGAATATGATCCAAGAATATAAAACTAGAGGAAAGAAAGGTTACAGGGAAAGAGAGGAATGGCATGGACATATTTATAGAGATGGGTTCGATAATCCTAATCCTAATCGGTTATCAATTCCTAATTAATAAGGAGTTCTTAATTAACTACCAATGCTTAGTAACCAATAATTTCTAATTAGAGATGGATTCCTAGTCAACAAAGAATTCCTAATTAATAACGAATTTCCTAATTAGTTATTACGAAAAATTTATCATATCATACCATTAAATATATTATATAATTTAAAATAATAATTCTTTAATTAATTTATGAATAAGTAATATTTTCTTAAACATCTTACAAACTAATCACTCTATAAAAGTGAAAAATTCACTAACGTTGACTTAAGTAATTGTGAATTATAAGAGAAGAAAAATAATCTAACAATTTATTAAATATAAATTTAAAACGTAATAATTAAGACTAACAAGGATAAATTTATAATTGATTACATTTATTTTTTAGTTTTTAAAAATTCAAAAGATATTTTTATCTAAAATTATAGTAATTTATTATGGACTACATGAACTGAGTATGATATATTATTTTAAATAGTTTAACTTATTTCCTAATTTTAACGCATTATTAAAATTTATATGATATATATTTGAAATTAATAAATAAATATTTTCATTATTCTAAAAATAAAAATAATTTGACTATTTTTTATTAAGAAAAAGTAATAAAAGTCGAAAAAGAACAAAAGTTTGAATAAAGGCCATTTTGATTAGTGAATTTATTAATCTTTATTTAGGAATTGGGATTGTTAGTGTATCAATTTATATTAAGATTGCTTTAAAGGTCATACCTAGACAATTAGAACTAAGTTTAGTAGCAATCTATCTCAACCTGCCCCGAAATCAACTAGCCGAGCATGAGTTATCCTCGGGCGCAATCAAAAGATGGGATCTTGGATCAGTCAGGCTCAGGTTTGTGTTGCCTAGCCCTGCTCCTGCCAAAAGCTCAACAAATATATATATATAAAAAAAAATGATGTCGTTATTTTATTTTTATTTTTAAAATATAAAAAATAGTTCAGACTGAGTCGACTCAAGCTTCAGCTACGGTCGGTTTTGGATTTGGCCCGTCCATTAAAATTCCCAATCATTCCTCGCTGCTAGTACAACTATTTATTTGTTTGACTTTGTAATATATTGATTTATAATGTGGACAAATGATATAATATTGGGAGTAAGGGACATTAGCACCTTTGTTCTTAATTTCATGCCGTACATAGTATACAGTACCAGCCGGATTCTAGTACAAAATCGGTGTATTCTGAGTACTAAATATAAATATCACCTGGTATTATAATATCGATTATATATCGGTCAGTATCAAAAATTTTGAAAAATATAAAAATTAAATTGTAAAATTTTTAAAAAATTTTAAAATTAAATTCCCCCACTTCTAAGCTTTTTTATATTTTATTTTTGTTAAGCTTTTATTGTGATTTTTTATTTTTAAAATAAAAGATATATTTTATTACTAATAATAATTATACATTAAATAAAAATAAAAATAATTTTATTTAAATTTATTTTAATCTTTTATATTATATTTATTAATAAATTATTTTATTTTTAAAATTAAATAATTTAAAACTTATTATTTATAAACTAATATTTATTTTATATATTTTTAATTATTAAATCAAATTTTATTTGAATATATATATATATTTAAAATATTTTAAATTTAATTATATTTATTACTAATTACTAAATTAAAATTAATTAAGATATTTATAATTTTAGTAATAATTAATTTTAATTAATTAAATATATAATATATAATATACAATATTATTTAATTGATAGTAAATTAAATAATATATGTTTTTGTTTCTTATTTCGATTATGCTTGGTTGTTTTCTTATCACGAACTCTTGTTGTAAATTATAATAATTTAAGAGTTAAAGATATTTATTATTCTTTTTATTAGATGTTTTGATGTAATTATTATTTATTATATAATGAAAATTGAAATTGTAATATTTTAAAATACTTTATATTGTTGATAATTTTATATTTGTATGATAATAATTGTCTTTTTATATAAATTATGGTTATTATTAATATGTGAAATATCTTAAAATTATTGTTATTTTATATTAATTGTAATTATTATTTATTATTTTGATTTTTAGAGACATGGTTAAAAATATATAGTACAACTGTACAATATAATAATAGACTATTTTGTAATTTTAAAAAAATTCAAGAACTATTTTATAAATTTAAAAAATTATCTGAAATGGTATTTAATATTATCCGATATCAATATAATACTGTATCAAAACTCTATCCAATACCAAATCTAGTAAAATATTCGTAACTTTGATTAGCAATGCTTTTACTTGTGAGAAATAACTGAATCCACCCATAAGAGTGGAGGAGTTCTTCAATCAACGAGATGCTCGATCCTATATCTAACCTATCTCTCTAACTGCAACTGCACCTATCAAAACATATCTATAAACATTATTTTATAGTTTTCTTAAGATAAGAATTTATTTTAAATCTTGTCTTAATAATTAAATAAACTGTAAAATAACATGCACTTCAAACTGAACAATTACAAGTAAATGTTCGCTTGAGATAGTTATCGACAAGTATCATTTCAAACACAGTTTTAATAAAGAGCGGTATAATTTCACTTATGTTTTTATGATCCAGCTTTTAGTTTTTGTTTTTTTACTTTTAATTTCTTTTTTCTTTAAGATAAAAACAAAATTATGTTCGATTGTTAATATCAATATATAGTTGTATTTTTATTATTGATGATAATTACATATTAAATAAAACTTAAAGATAAATTTTTTTAATTAACTAAATTTGTTTTAATATCTTATATAATATTTATTAATACATTATCAATAAAATTATTTTATTTTTAAATAAATAATTTAAAATTAAAATTTATTTTAAATATATTTTAATTATTTAATCAAATTTTATTTAAAAATATATATTTTAAAGATATTTTAAATTTAATTATATTTATTAATAATTTTTAATTTATTTTATTTAAATTATCAAAATTAAATAAATTATTGAATAATTTAAATTATTTATATTTTTAATAGTTAATTTAAATTAATTATATAATATAAAATTAAATTATTCATAATTCTTATTAATAATTAATATATCAAATAATTAAATAATATATATTTAGTTAATACTAAATCTAAAGCAAAACAAAAACAAAAAACACTTTTTGTAGTTTTTATAAATTTTGAAAGCAGGAATAAACTAAAATTAAAGATAGAAATAAAAAAACTCAAACAAGTTTTTTTATTAAATTTGAAAATAAAAAATAAAAATAAAAATAAAAATAGGAAAAACAGTAAATTTATTAGATAGATAAAATCCTATATTATTTATTTGTTTGTTTTTATTTTTGTTTTTAATTATATTTGTTTATTTTTTATATGAGTCATTTAAAAATATGTGCTCTCTTTTAATTAATGCTGAGATTGAATCTTTTATTATAAATAAAAAATTGAAATTGAAATTATTCAAGTTTAGATAATTTTTTATTGGTACACGACCACGGCCCTCCTTGCTGTAAGTAATGGTGTCAGCTTCAGTCACGTTCCTTGTTCTCTATAAAGCTAAAAACCTCAAGCCATTATACATCACTCACTCATTTTCTGTCACACGCATGCATAATTCAATCCCATGGCGGATCCGAGGCCAACTTTCCTCGAGGTGTACTCTGTACTCAAGCAGGAACTCTTGGAAGATCCTGCTTTTGAGTGGACTCCCGAGTCTCGCCAATGGGTTAACGAGGTTCTTCATTTTCTTTGTTTCTTTAACCATTTTCTCTGCTTTTGCTTTTCTGGGTTTTCTCTGTCATTTGTTTGGTGTTTAGTTGTCCAAAGTTTCTGCTATGTGCAATTTCTGTTCAGGACCTCTTAACTGCGCATTGATACTTCTAATCTCAATGTTTCTCTCACAATTCCTTTCACGTTCTTATGGATCAAAGACTACCTTGTTTTTGGCTGAGGTTCCTTTTACTATGCAAGTAACTTGCGCAGTTTTCAACTGCATTACTCTGATTTGTCGCGCTGCCTGATGCAGATGTTGGACTACAATGTTCCCGGAGGTATGATTCATAACTTGTTAAGACTGTTATTATTTGAAACCATAATAATTCGTTAACATATTTTGCTTCCAGGAAAGTTGAATAGGGGCTTGTCTGTCATTGATAGCTATAAATTGTTGAAAGAAGGAAAAGAATTAAGTGGAGAAGAAATCTTTCTTGCCAAGGCTCTTGGATGGTGTATTGAATGGGTAATTCTATTGAAGGAATTAGCATCCCAATTAAGTTTCACCATTGCACTAGTTAATCATTGCCTTTGAAATCAATTTTTGCAGCTTCAAGCTTACTTTCTTGTGCTTGATGACATTATGGATAATTCACATACAAGACATGGTCAACCTTATTGGTTTAGGGTACCCAAGTTTTATGTTGATGATTTTTTTCTCCCTTCTCTCTTTTGTTTTCATTGCTTCCAAAGCAATTGACACCAGTGATTTCTTGCTTTAGATTGGTCTAACTGCAGTAAACGGTGGAATATTGCTTCGCTTTCATATTCCGAGGATTCTGAAAAACCACTTTAAAGGCAAGACATACTATGCGGATCTCGTGGATTTGTTTAATGAGGTTGGAAAAATGAGTTGCTTATATTTTCTCGAGTTAATTTCTGGGGAAGTAAGTCGATTGATAATTTCAGGTATTCTTATGCAGGTGGAGTTTCAAACAACCTGTGGACAAATGATTGATCTGATAACAACACATGGAGAAAAAGAGTTATCCAAATACAATTTGTCACTGTAAGTGAAACACTTGCAATTTGACTGCTACCTGCATTCTTGGGCACTTCTGAACAAGAAGCCTTATTTTCATTCGTATATGCTAGATGGCCTAATTTGTTGAGTTTTGGCAATTTCTGTTAAGAAATGATCGAGAGAAATTTTTTTTTTGTGAAATAATGATCTTATTGAATAATAATTCACTGTACAAAGAG
>JANZXR010000003.1:3752673-3768289 GCA_027575705.1 Erythroxylum echinodendron
TTGATCTAGCATGTTCTTAGAATAGAAAGATTAGGGTTTTGATTCAATAGGATTAGGGGGTTTCAAGAACCTTGTTTGCTTGGGGTTTCCGTATCACTTCTCCTATTCTAATTTACGCTACTACATTGTCATTAAGACTCTATTGCTTTACTAACATCGCATCGGTGCACTACTAGTTGAAAGCTTCATCGCTACACTACCATATTGCTATTATCAATCATTGATGCAACATCACATATTCAATATGGTATCTTCCATTTCCGTAATGCTTGATCTATTATTTTGGTGTTGTTTCATGTGTTTCCTTTAAATTGATTTAGAATGCATGTATCCCAAAGAAGATAATGGTTACTAAGTGAAATGGATAATAGTTAATTGTCATTTTTTTCTTTTCTTTAACCTTTTAGTCTTTACTTTTTAAAATTACCTGACAAATCTTATTAAAAAGCCATGTTTTGGCATTATTAATAACCTTATTCTTTCCTAGTTATGTTGATAACGTCATTCTTCCTTGTAATTAGTTAATAACCTCATTCACCAAAATCTCATCAATAACTCAAATGAATAAGTGATTCTTAGGAATAAGCAATTCAAGGAACAATTTCTCTCGACTATATTTTATCCCATTTAGAAGTTCTCAAATTAATATTGATCTAAGATATATACTTAGCTTGTTAATGACTTGCATTGCTTACAAATTGGTTGAATAATTTGCAACATAAGTGCAATGGTGAGAAAACAAGGTAATGCTTCCATGTATCCTTTATCTTGTCTTTCCTTAAAACAAAAAATTAATAAGACAAGGTATTATTAAATATCAACATCATTTTCTTTGCTAACATCATCATTGTTTGACTGTCAAACAAGGTTGCTTTTGGGAACTTTTTCTATTTTTATCATGTTAATATGTTTTATTGAAATCTAATGCTATAATTATATGTAATGCAAATATGGTGGGATGTTGGATAAAAATGACAACAACAAACATGGTGGGGGTTAGATCAAAAGGAAGAATAATATGGGTGTTGATAAACTCATCATACTAGTTCTAAAAGGAGTGCTAGAAGATATCAGACATAGTAGTCTCTATGTTTTACAAACTTCCTAAAGAGTAGATGAAATAATTAAAAAATTTAAGCTTACACCATGATAAAGACATGTTATCAATGCTGAACTGCATGCAAGAATTGAACTACTATAATGTTAAAGTCTATCACCAGCATGGTTATAAGACTTTTGCAACAGATGTCAAAGAATCTACTTTTGATATTGGCAATTACTATGAAACTAATACACAATATAAGCCTTTGATTGTTCGTTCTTCAAATGACTCTAGTGAAGACAAATTCCTTCCAGCTAAAAAAGAGACTACTCCACTCCAATCTTTCCATTCATTCCCAGTGGATCAGTTCAGTCACAGCTTGCATTTGAAGCAATTGATTTAAGCACAACAACCAAGTCTTTTTTTAAGTGGATTATCCTCTCCTACAATAGATGATGAAACTAGATGGAAGATGGAACTCTATCCACCACCAATAACTGGAGGAAAGCAGTGGAGATCTGACAAGAATAAAGCCTTAAGATTTAAGAAGGAGGGATTATTTGAGCCACAGCCAACCCAAGAACATCCATCTATACCTCCCACCCACGGCTAGCTGTGATGGGAAGATAATGTGAGTATAAATGAAAAAGAGTTATTCCAAGTTCAAGTGGAGCAAGATGATGAAGATTTCATTGTTATGTAGGTATGAGAATATGGAGATTATTCATTTAAAGATAAGATATATGCAATTGTTGATGAAAAATATGTTATTATCAGATGGCATATAATTGAATTGAATGTGATGATATTGTGGATAAGGTTAGAAGCAGTAGAAAAGATTGCAATGAAGAGGCTACTTATACAAATTCACAAAGATAAGAAGGGAGTTCGTACGGTTAATGTAGTGAATATAAGGATAGTGATACAGAAGTTCAATCATCAATTGGTAGTGAAGATGGATGGTGTAAAGTATCTATTAGAAGGAAGAAGCATATTATGTTTAATTCAAAAGCAGATATGAGGGATTTTCTATTTGAAAATGGGATGAATTTTAATGATGAGATGCAATTTAGGGAAGTAATCATAAATTGTGCAATCACAAATGGATATAATGTTTCAATGACAAGATCTGATGTGAGAATGGACGTTGTTTATGAGCCACAATGTCCATTTAGGGTTTATGCTAGCTAGATTGGAAATGAAAATATTTATTATAAAGATATTAAAAATAAACATAATTGTAGGAGACTGTTAAGAAACAACAAGCTAACAGGAAATAAATAACAATTAATTTTTATATAAGTTTAGGATGAATCTAAATTGGACAAATAGTGAAAATTTGGTTTATAGGTAACTAAATCCTAATGTTATAAGGCTAAATAAGAAGCTATTGTGATACTATAATGGTCTATAGAAGGTCATTAAGCAAAACTTTGACGTTATCGACAAAAGTTACGATGGTCTGACAAAGATAGGTAATTCACTATTCAAATTGAACTTGATAAAAAGCCTATACAACCAATGTTTAAGAGGTTTGAAGTATAATTTAGTGCTTTGAAGTATGGTTTTCTTGGTGGTTATAAGAAAATAGCTAGATGGATGTTTTTTGAAGACATTGGTTGAAGTTGATTTATTTGCTGTAATTGATCATGATGGAAATAGTTAGTTATTTCCTATATCTTAAGTTGTTGTTGAGGGAAAGATAATGCGTTTTCAAAATAATAGATGGAAAATTTTGCACTTGGAAGAAGAAGCATATACGGAACATAAAATGTCAACTTAACAGGTAAATAATGCTTTGATCAACTTATAATGCATAACTCTGAACAATTCAGAAACATTTATTGTAACTGTAAAAAAGTCTGAGACTAGTTACTAAGTGAGTCAAATGAGCTAAGAAGGAAAAACGGACTTTATTTATTGACTATAAAAAGGATGCATATCCCCATCGTTGATATTAATAAAATATAATATTAATAATATTTTATTAATATATTATATTAAACTAAAAATCAATAACAATATATTTTATTATATTAATAAAATATATCGTTGTTAATAAAAATATTAGCATATATCTCTAACAAATTGATCTCAAACATTCCTCTTTTAGGTCTGATGCGCATGTGTGTGTATCTATCATCTCTTAACTTGTGTAGAGGTACACATCTTAATTGTTCTTTTCTTTTTCTAAACAAAATTGATATAAAATCGTTAGACCGCCTAATTCATGGTTAGGACTGAACTCTTTTTTAGCTATATTAAATAAAGCTTGAAATTTAGAATAAAAAACTCAACTACAAATTTTTTCTAAGGTAAAGTCCTAAGAAACCTTTTGGTATATTTATACATCTTGAACTAGATTTATTGAATTTTCAATTTATACCCTTTTTAATGAATAGATTTATTAATTTTCAATCTTTTAATAAATGGGCCCCCTATAAATTTGGGCCCTGGGCAAGTGCAATCCTCTTTCCAACATACTTGCATAAGTCATCTTCTTCATGCACACCCCTATGCATTATTCTATCATATATGAATTTAATAATAAATAAATGACCTTACATCACTTTGGTCTATACCCGATTATAATAATAAATAAATGACCTTACATCACTTTGGTCTATACCCGATTAATTGGTATCTTTTGTAAGCTCCAACTATATTTCTTTCTCTAAACTTGCATAAATATTATAATCATAAGTAAAATGGTTAGGAAATAATATTTAGATATTGAAGAATATGCCATTCTTTCTTAACTATATCTTTGGACACTTGGAAGAAGATAGTCACATGAAGTAGAACCTTCATCTTTATAAAAATGTAATGCATTGCATGTAGTACAATGATCTTCCTTAGTATTTCATAATCTAAATACAAACTTAGATATCACAACTCCAAAAATCTATTGAACATATGAAAACATGTCAATATTGGAGACAAGTACATTAAACACCTAAGATATTTAGTTACATGAGACCTATAAGATAAGGACAAAAAATAGAAATATTACACTTATGTCAAATTTATATTATTTAAATGAATTAATTTATAAACTTATCTCTTGTGAGTAAACAATAAATCTTGTAAATAAAACTCCTAAAACCAACGCACAGAAGATATCTAACACAATTTTTTTATAGTAATAAACCTTCAACTTGTTAACCACTACTAAATATCTACAAAAATACTTACAATTTGAGTGCTAATTAAAGATTGTGTAAAATTGTCATTGTTAAAAATATAATTAAAATACTAACTTTCATATTAATGCATTGATAAAAAGTTAACTAATATTAGCTTAGCATTTAATATCCTCAATTTTATCTTGTCATTACAATTAGGACAATCAATATAGGGATTTTGAAATATAAATATTGATTATGATAAACATTAAAATTAAATAGAATTAATATACCATATACAATAATGATAAAAGATACTGATATTGTTTTACCATTAAGCATAATAATTTCCTTCGACATAATCGCGAATATATTCTTTTAGTTTTTGCTAAATTGTCAAAACAACAATAAACAACATTGTTGAACCTATTAACAATATCTTCCTTTATTAAATATATACCAGGTACATGAAGCAATAAAAGCTACAACACTTTATTTCCACCCATATTTCTCTTAATTATGTTACCATATCATCATATGAATATATTAATCAACAAAAATTAACAGACCTAAATAATAAAATCAAATTATATTGAAAGCATAAAGGTGGGAATTGACAATGGCATATTAAACTAAAAGATGATTTGATATGTATATGGTTCTATTTAATGTATCATAACTTCAGTTAGATACGTTGATCTCAATCTGCAACCTATTATGGTTGTTTAATGTATAAATTGAAAACACCTAATTGGTTTTCTTGGAATAAGGGAAAGAGCTAATGCAAGAAGGCACTTAGGGTACCTCTACTGTTTGAGCAAACAAAAAAATGGTATTAGGTATAGATGCCTATACTCGCTTCTCTATCATTAAAAAAAAAGAATGAATATTATAAAGCTTTGTAGAAATCCTCAAGCCTTAAGAGATTACTTATAACATACGAGCTTTTACCTAAAAGATAAAAATCCAATAACTTAACCTATCTTCAAGCTACTAAAAACCACAAAACAATAAAAGATGAGATTCAAGCATCATATAATGAACAGTAGTTAAGGTCAAAGCCTCGATTCCCATCTCCTAAACTTAGAAGAAAATATCTTTTTTGCAATTACTTGAGTTTTTGAAGGATTCATTGCTTTCTTAAGGTCTTAGCACTATTAAGAATTTGTGTTATCATTGATGCACCACCTAAAGGAGATTATAGATACAAATATACCACCATTTCTCTCGACTGCTTGGGTCAATGAGCCTCTCATTTACCTTCTTGTCCTAATTCTGAAAATTTATTATGCTTATCTCCCACCTCTGAACAATCTTAATGGTGTTTAGCATTATGAAACATATTGAGTGATTCTTTCATTAGCACTCCATTAATTTGCTTTTGCCCCTAACCTAACATGCTTTTAAACATCTTAAAGATTTTTGAGTTTGCAATGTTAAAAAATAAATGCAGTCATCAATAACCACAATAGCAAGATTCACATTCTATTTAAAGCATTGACTACATAATAAATGAACATACCTCTAATTGTTAGGCATATAATCTTGATTTATTTTATCCATTCAAGAGACTACAACCTATCAATATTCAACAAACTTGTGCAAGAGAGAGAGCTTATGGTAGAAGACCCTTCTTGAATTTTCACCATATATATCTACGGTAACCCCCACACATTTTCACCATATGTTATATTTATAACATGTTCTACTTTAATGGGTAGAATGAGGCTAATTGTGTCATTTCATAGATGTGATGAACTATGGTTTAATGAGTCAACCTATAGTTATTATGGTATTACCATGTGCCTCAAATGTAATTAGTAAATTATTAACCATTCCATTATGATTATTAAACATATATTAGGCAATTTAACTAATGGTTGTGAATATGAAATTAATGTTGTGATTATATTAGTCCATATACTTATAAGATTCTCCTACTTGGACAATATAATCAAACCACTATACCAATGTCCATCATCCAAGGGCAGTCAAATAAATCATATGTAATATCATGTCGACAGGATATATTTACTACATATGATTAGGCCTTGGAGAAGTTCAAATACAACAATAACCATTAAAACAACATGTATGTAGTACAATAATTGATACTATGCCTTTGTCTCCTTTTATACTTGTCATTTTGTCAAACTACATATAGACATCAACATATATATGTGAATATTAATAAGAAGTGACTGCAAATATCATTATGCATGTTTCATATATATAAGTCATAACCAATTCGTACAAAGTACTAACATGTTCAATACAAAATAGCAAACTCCCACTAATCTTATCAAGTTAGGTTTTTAACAATCCTATGTGGGAGACATGTTCTACAAACACACATATAGGTCGGCCTTTTTTAAGTAAATCTACTAACATGCTAGTTGTAGGCGTATACTCAATAGTAATGAGGGATTCATCAACTGTCTCTTTAACAAACTAGTACTTTATATCAATATGCTTTGAGAGAGAAGTACTAATAGTGTTCTTAGAGAAAGCTACAGTTGTGGAGTTATAACAATACAATTTCAGTGGACTTGAAATAAAGTCTACAATACCTAATGCTGAAATGAAATTTCATAGCCATATTGCTTGACAAGTTGCCTTATAACACGCTATATACTCTGCCTTTATTACAAAGGACACTGTGAGTGTCTGTTTGATTGTTTTCCATGATATAGCTCCTCCAGCTATCATATAGATGTAGCCTAAAGGGCCTTTTTATCATCCATACATCCTGCATAATCAACATCATTGAACCCAACTATATCAAAAGTGTCAGTTCGCCAATAAGTCAACATATGATCCTTACTACCCTAAAGATACCTCATGACTTTCTTAGCTGCTTTCCAATGGCAATGGATAAGTCCAGGATCACTTAAGTATCTTCCCAACACGCCCACAACAAAAGCAATATCAGGGCATGTGCATACTTGAGCATACATTAGATTGCTTAGAAGTGACATATAAGGAACAACTTTCATTTCATCTCTTTCTTTATCATTTCGTGGACATTGGGCTTTTGAGAATTTGTCCCCCTTCACTATTGGTGCCTTTCCAGGAGAACAAGAATGCATATTGAATCTTTTCAAGATCTGATCAATGTAAGTCTTTTGATACAATCGAAGAATCCCATCAGCTTTATCTCGAAGAATCTAAATTCCAAGTACATAAGAGGTCTCACCAAGATCCTTCATATAAAAATGGCTAAATAATAGTTGTTTTGTCTCAAATAATAGATCAGTATCATTAAAAGCAAGTAGAATGTCATTAATATATAGTACCCAAAAAAATGAAACTGCTCCCACTGAACTTCATATATATATATTGATCAACTACATTCTCCTTGAAGGCATTTGCAGTGACAACCATATCAAACTTGAGATACCATTGCCTTGATGTTTTTTTTTAAACCCATAGATAGACTTTTTGAGCTTACAAATCATGTGTTCTTTACCAGTCATCTCGAAGCTAACTGGTTGAGTCATATAAACATCTTCATACAGATCTCCATTCAAGACGACGGTCTTCACATCCATTTGAATGAGTTCCAAATCAAAATGAGCAACAATACCTATGATGATTTGTAGTGAATCTTTGGTAGAAACTGGTGAGAAGGTTTCGTTGAACTCAATCCCTTCTCTCTAGCTATATGACAGCGTGTTGTAATGCTAGTCAAAATAAAATAACTATACTACTATAGCAGTAGTGAATCTAGGTCGATCCCATAGAGAGTGTGTGTAAAGTTGTTAAAATGAAAGTAATTGGTGTTTACGTTAAACCTTGGGGTGGGGGGTGTTTGGATTTTGAAATAAGAAAATAAAATAAAACTATACCAACAAAAAAAATTAAAGAAAACATGCGAAAAATGATAAAAGTGGGGAATTTGGTAGGGACCGGTTCTTTGGTTCAATCTCGGCTTACGTCTTAATTAAGCATATTTCATTGATTTGTTGTTCTCAAACCTCTCCTAGCAACTATCAATCGTAGGTTAATAATTAACCTGAGTTTTCTCTTGGGTAGTGCTTAATCAAGATACGATCGTTAATTAAACCTAACCACCGAATAACCTAGGATACGATCTCTAGATTTAATTAGACAGTAGCATTATGAATTAGGAAAATTGATTAATCAAGGCAAAAAACATATACAATTTATCATTTAACCTAGATTTTGTTATCCCTAATGATTATGAACCATTAGTCGCTACATATGAATTTCAACATAACAATTACAGATTATATCGGAATTCTAGCACTGGGTTTACAAATAAATGATTCAATGAACACATTAAAATCATCTTTTCACAATACCCAATATGTTCATAAACAAATAACAAAACAATAACACAATTCCGATTATCTATACACAAAACCCAAATCAATTAACCTAGGATAACACAATTAATTCTAATGAGAGAAAGAAACAACAAAAATAGTGAAATACACTTAGCTCGGGTCATCGGTGTCGATGTCACCTCTAAATTGGCGTCAAGAACTTAGGCTTCCATGGGTCTCTCCAAACAAAATGCTTCAGCTCCCTCTAAACATGTCCCCAACTGAAAGCCTCTTCATTGTGCCTCCACTCCTCTCTCGTAAGCTATTCGCTACTATTCTCGAACACATATGCGTATAAAAAGAAATGTGAAAATGTAAAGAAAAGAAATTTACTTCCTTTGGGTTGCCTCCCAAGAAGCACCTTGGTTTAGGGTCGTTGGCTCGACTTTTTGTTTCCTCCTCACGTGACAAAATTGTGATATTCAAGTATTACAGTTAGCACCACTTCCACGCGAGGTTGTTCCAGATAGGGCTTAGTTGATCATCATTCCCATTTAGTGTCCTCCTTATCCTTAGACTTTCGATCTCTACTGAGTCTATATTTTCTTGAAAGATCTCAAATGTCTCTTCATCTTTTTCTTCCTTGTTTAATTCCTCTAACCTGCTAGGTAAAAGTAAAGAGTCACTCTCAACAACAAAATGGAACTCATTATTTACTTCTGAGCTAAAAGATATAGCTTTTTCTACTTCAAGCTCTTCCCCTTCTTCTTCCACACAAGCGACTCCTTGAGTAACGCTCTCAAAATTCTCAAGCTCCTCATTACTATGTAAGGTTTCCCCACTAACGTCCATTGGGTATATCTCGAGTTGATATGACTTCTCCTTTTCCATTTGTGATTCTAGGTCGTCGATCTTCGCTACCATCTCACCCATTTGGCTTACCATTTTCTGGTTTCTAGAGGTTATATGCCTCATTTCCTGCTGGAACTGTTGCAACTACTGTTGTAGGCTTTGTTGAAATTGTAGATTATTAGTAATCACAACATTCATCAATTCTTCCAAAGATGTACTTGAGTTGTGACAAGAAGCTTCTAGTCCACACGGGAACTAATGTGCGTCCTACAAACTATCATAGAAGTAATTCTGATAGTTATCCCATCCCTATCCAAAGTTAGGTTGATAGGTCCAACCTTGGTTATAGGATTGAGAATAAAAGTTAAAGAAAAAATTACTTCCATCCATTTTTTTTATAACATAATCATGAAACAGAATAAAGAAAGGATCACGAAATAACTGAAAAGAAACCAATTATGAACAAATATATACAAAACATCAATTAAAATCACAAACAAAAACTAAAACACCGCACTCCCCGACAATGGCGCCAAAATTGACAGTGCATTTTAACGCTAGTCAAAATAAAATAACTAGACTACTACTATAGCAGTGATGAGTCTAGGTCAATCCCACAGAGAGTGTATGTAAAGTTGTTGAAATGAAAGTAATTGGTGTTTAGGTTTAAGGGGGTTTTGGATTTTGAAATAAGAAAATAAAAAAAACTAAACTAATAAAAAAATTAAAGAAAATATGCCAAAAATGATAAAAATGGGGAATTTCGATAGGCACCTGATTCTTTGGTTCAATCTCAGCTACACCTTAATTAAATACATTTCATTGATCTGTTGTTCTCAAACCTCTCCTAACAACTATTAATCGTGGGTTAATAATTAACCTGAGTTTTCCCTTAGGTAGTGTTTAATCAAGATACAATCTTTAATTAAACCTAACCACCGAATAACCTAGGATACGATCTCTAGATTTAATTAGGCAGTAGTATTACGAATTAGAAAAACCTATTAATCAAGGTAACAACCACATACGACGCATCATTTAACCTAGGTTATGTTATCCCTAATAATTACAAATTATTAGTCACTACACATGAATTTTAACATAACAATTACATATTATATCGAAATCTAGCAATGGGTTTACCAATAAACGATTCAATGAACATATTAAAATTATCTTGTCACAATACCCAATAGGTTTATACACAAATAACGGAACAATAACTTATCCATACATAAAATTAACCTAGGATAACAGAAACGATTTCTAGTGAGAGAAATAAATAACAAAAATGGTAAAATACACTTAACTTGGGTCGTCAGTGTCAATGTCACCTCTTAACCAGTGTCAGAAACTTAGCCTTCCAAGAGTCTCTCTAAACAAAATGCTTCAACGCCCTCCAAAAATGTCCCCAACTGAAGCCCTCTTTACTGCGCCTCCACTCCTCTCTTGCAAGCTCTCCACTACTATTCTCCCTCGGTAATGTTATGTTGATGTGACAAATTAATTTTTTGTTTCAAGCTACTATTCACTCTTCTTTAAACCCTAGGCATGAAATACAGACCTATGCGTTGCATTGAATGCATACGCTTGCATTCAACGCAAAATAAAGATGTATATGTTGCGTTTAATGCAAACGTTTCCTAGTTATGATTGCATTGTCGTTTTCTTCTTGGACATTGCTGTGCTGCATGTCGTTTTGGTCCTCCTTCTGCCTACATACTGTTGTATTATTGCAACTTCCTTTGGCTTTTGTTCTTCTTTTCTTCTCCTACTATGCTGCCATTAATTCACCTAAATTGCATGTATTCCATGCACAACTTTTCTACTTCTTTGCCCTTAGCAACTTGGAATTTTCTTATTTTTGTTTTCTTTTTTCTTCTTATCTTAATGTTCTTTTTCTTGCTCCATGAGGATAAGTAAAAATTAATCTGCGAAAAATGACCCAAAAATCATGTTTTCAACTCACTTTAACTTCTTTTCTTCTGAATTGTGCCTAAAATCACAGACGAGTCAAAGTAAGTATCTTATGCATTTTTATGTTATTAATCGCTAAGTGCTATGAAATAATAAAAAAATCAATTAAGCATATGTCACTATAACCTTTAGTCATAAGTCTAGCCTTATACCTTTCTACTTATCCACTTAAGTCATGTTTGAATTTGCAAACCCACTTCCACCCAATGGGTTTTGCAACCTTTAGATAGTTCAACCAACTCCCAAACTCCATTTTGTGACATGGAACTTAACTTATCTTCCATTACATTGATCCATAATGCAAATTGAGGACTATTCATAGCTTTTTGATAATTGATTGGTTCAGTACTATTCATAGCTTTTTGATAACTGACTAGTTCAATATTATCTCCCACATTAAACTCATATTCCTACAAATAGATAATGAATAGTCCTCAAGAATGGCAGGTTTGTGTGTTCTTTGAGATCTTCTCATAACAACTTCATCATCCCCAGTATCAATGACTTCATCCTAGGCTTGATTCTAAGGTTCATCATGAGATTCTACTGGAATATATTCAATCATAGGGTCATCGGTAGGAGTGGAAGCGATGGGTACAGGGATTAGAATACATTCTTCCCTGAATACAATTTCTCTTGACCCTTGATTTAAACCAAATTCTTCTTCAAAATAAACAACTATATCTTATTATATGATTTTGGTCTTGTGATATCGGCAATAGAATATAGAACCCCTTGATCCGATGGTATAGCCTACAAAGTAACCACTAATAGTTTTCATATCAAGCTTTTTATATTTTAAATTATAGGGCCTTACTTCTACTTTGCATCTCTAAATATGAAAATGATGCAAGTTTAGTTTGTTACCTGACTATAACTTATACGGACTCTTTGGGACTGACTTGTTAGGTATTTGATTCAAGATATAAGTAGCTGTCTTCAATGCTTCACCCCACAAAAATGCTAGTAAACTAAAATGAAACAACATACACAACAATATATCAAGAAGTGTGTGGTTTCTTTTATCAGCGATTCCGTTCTACTGAGGTGTTCCTGGCATTGTATATTTTTCTTCAATATCACATTCTTGCAAGTATATAATAAAAGGCCTTGGATTCCTTCCACTCTTATCATAACGCCCATAATACTCTCCACCTCTTTCAGAATTAGCTACCTTGATTTTTCCCCTTTAAAGCTCAACATTTGTCTTGAAAATCTTAAACGCATCCAAAGATTCAAAATTTTCACGAATAAGCTCCACATACTGTACTAGGAAAACCATCAATAAAAGTGATGGAGTATTTATAACCACCCATAGCAGGTGGAATAAATGGTCCATATATATATATATATATCATTATGAATCAACTCTAGCAATTCTGAGCACCTGTCATTTGGTTATTCTAACCCTGGCGGTCAACTTTCCTTTAATACAATCAGCACAGGTAGGGAAATATGAAAAATAAAGATCCTAAAGTACATCATCTTTTACCAACCTCTCCATTTTGTCTCTAGAAAACATTTGTGTCATAACATAGAAGATCTTAAATCCGACCTCATACATTTGGAACCAACAATAGTATTAAGAGAAAAGGAAGAAGCAACAGTAACGACATCATTCAACTCAAGTTTGTATAAACTTTCACATAAACTTTCATTTCCTACCAAAAAAGAGTCACTACAAAAGGTTAAATTTTCAGTTCCAAAAAGAAGACTATAACCTAGTCTATCTAAAATAGATACAAAAATCAAATTCCTTTTAATAGAGGGTAAATAAGTGACATCATGTAACTCCAAAAGATGTCCTGTATTTAACTGTAGTCTAATTGTCCCAAAAAATTCAACTTCGAATTTGGTGTCATCTCCCATATACACATGTTGTTCAAAACTAGTTGACCTTCTTCGACTTGTCAATTTCTACAAGAAATTCGTAACATGAATTGTTGCTCCAGTATTTAACCACCAAGTATTTGAGGGCATATCAATAATATTGGACTCTAAACAAACCATGACAAGACAATTATCTTTCTTCTCTATGTGAGCTTTGAGCTTTCGACAATCAGCTTTCTTGTGCCTAAAATTCTGACAAAAGTTACAGTTCCCTTTAAAAACTTTATGCTTCTGACTAATAAAGATGAGCCTGCTTGTCTACTTCCTTTAGGGCCAACTGTTGGCCCCGGGTCTCGATCCTTGTGGTGACAAGGAGCCAAAATTAAGAGACTTTTAAAATAAATAAATAAATAAAACTACAATAAAGATAAAAATAATCTCATAGTGGGAGTAAAAATAAACACGTAAAACAAAATAGCATAAAATAAAATAGACATAAAAATAATTCGGTTTTGAATAAAGGAAATAAACAAAAAAGAAGAAATGGAAAAAGTCACTGGCGTGACTTTTGATTTCTCATGGGTATGAGAAGAGGATGTCGCCATCGTGCTTATGCATGATAGTAACTTTTGGTGAACAGTCGTAGATTGTCACGATCGTGCTTGTGCACGATCACGACTTTAATGAAAAATGGGGTCGTTGCACACCAACTTCAATTTATCATAACTTTCTCCTTCGAAGTCCAAAAATTTCAAACTTTATGTCGTTGGAAAGCCAAGAAAATGATCTACAACTTTCATGAAGACAATTTTATCTAGTTCTACCTAGATTAATACAATTTATTCATCAAAATTTTAGAATACATTTTAATTCAATTTTTCCTTTTTTCTCTCTACTGTCAATATGTATAACTTCTATACATTTCAAAAGTCCCGAATCCACTAATTAAAACCATATATACAAAACTCCCAACTTAACCCATTACTTTAGAAAAATTTATCCAAGGCCTTCAAACATTTAACAATTTTATTCCTAACACAATGACAACTTAACAGAGAAGAAATTCTGAACATATGCAAAAGAAAATTTCTGCAGTTCTCACTGTTATTTCTCTAACAAAAACAGAGATTGTACATAACTTCAAATTACATATTAAAAACCATTTCAGTATCAAATTACAAAACAATTAATAATGCTCATGCTTCATATGCTTCTAGAGTACCAAAAGTTTTTGAACTAACTTAATTACAAAAGGCTGAAATCTTGGAGTTGCCAAAGCTTTACAAGGATTCAGTAATGATCTACTTTTTCTTCACCTGAGGAGTGGAAAATAATGACGTGAGCTGCGATGCTCAGTAGCTAATACGTTTATAGCTAGCGATAATGAACCACACACATAAAATCAAGTACATACATACATACATACATACATACATATATATATTCATTGCATTTTAGACTTAGCAGATCACACTATCCATATTCTAAACTTTAAGAACTTACATAGACATAAATACATCACCTCACAAATCAGACCATAAGTTTCATTTAATCATTACAAAATAGCACTTAATTATGCTCCATATCTAACAAATCAAGATGCGATGCACAATCATAATGGCTGGAGAGAATCCCATAAAATAGAACGATGAAACCGAAGTTTACACCATGAACAGAATGAGTTCATTTTTTGGAGTTCATGTGCCATAAGCAAACAGCCGGGAGAAGGCTTTAGGTCAACGTGAACGTGACGAACAGAACAATATCTCTCTTGCACACATAAGCAGATTTTCCAATTCTTACAATATTTCATATCATAATCATACTTTTATGCTTTTTAATTTTTTTTGTTTTTCATTAACATCATAGCAGCATAATTCTTACAAGGCATACATGACATTAAATTCACAGAACATTTTTTCCACATTCATAATGATTCATGAAAAACATTTATACACACAAAATCAAATAATATAGCCCATCATCACATAAACTATAAACATATTACCTACCTATTTAGTTGTAATTCCAAGATCAAGTTTGTTCTTCTTCTTACTCTTGATTTCGGGGTTCTTGGTTTCCTTCAAACAAACATATTTTCATCCAATCAACATACAAGAATAAAACTTCCATAAGCTTTAAATATCCAAAAATGAGTTTAGACTTCATCTACTCTTGGTTTATCTAACTAAAAGAACTAAGATCTAGTTAAAGGTTTATAAAAATCTAAGAACACAAATCTCCTGTTCCTCTTCTTTCTCTCTTCATTTTTAGCACACAACCTATCTTCTCTACTTCCTTTTCTATCAAAACAAGAAGAATAATAAATGGTTACCTAAAACTCAACTGAACCTTCTTCTTCTACTTCTTATCTCCTTTTTATTTCTTTCCTTCTTCTCTTCTCTATGCTTCAGTTCTCCTTCTCTTCTTCTAGGTTCTTCTACTACTTTCTCTCTTTTTCTTTCTTAATATGCACGACTCTCTTCTCTTCTTTTCTTTTT
>JANZXR010000003.1:3769317-3781966 GCA_027575705.1 Erythroxylum echinodendron
TTGTGAAATAATGATCTTATTGAATAATAATTCACTGTACAAAGAGCTAGTATATATACAACTATCGTGAACTAATCCTGTAACTAATTCTCTAACTAATTACAGTTTGTACAGCTAATTCTCTACAATTTCATGTTCATAATTTGATACTTGGAATGAGTGTGGAATTGATTTTTTTGTTGGTCTACTTAAGTATTTTTCTGAACCTATAATTAGTTCTGAAATTGATGCAGACACAGGCGTACTGTTCAGTATAAGACTGCCTACTACTCGTTTTACCTCCCAGTGAGTGTACTTTACCGATTGAATGCCTCTCTCTTTCTATATTAATTTAAGGTTTTCATCTCAAAAGAATCCCTTGTTAAACATCAATCTATACTCTTGAGCCTTCCTTGTTTCCAATTTCCCATACATCTAGATTGGATTTGTCTTTTGTCAGGAGGTTAAGTTTTATATAAAAATTTGCAGACTTTATGTTGGGAAAATTTGAGAATCTGAATGATCTTCTGCCATTCAATCATTTATCTAATCAGGTTGCATGTGCATTGCTCATGGCGGGTTAGAATTTGGACAACCATGTTGATGTGAAGAACATTCTTGTGGAAATGGGAACCTACTTCCAAGTACAGGTAAGCTTAAATTGTGAACGACCTTGACACTTCCTGAAATTTCTTTCTTTCTTAGTTGTGTGATAGAAAGTTTTAAATGGTAATCCTTATAAATTCAAATGCTTAAACTGCTTCATGATGTTCCTTTTCATGCAATTTTTTCCTTATCGATGTACAATTTAGCCCATCAGAATATATCCATGGAAGTCAAGTTTCATTCTTCACTCTTATGTTATCCATTCTTCTTTTGCAGGATGATTATCTGGACTGCTTTGGTGATCCCGAGACAATCGGTAAGGTAAGCACAACTGTGGTAGATACATAAAGCTGGATCGGAAAAATGGAAATGATTTTAAGATAGAAAAATTCAAGTGTGACAAGCAAAACTACTAATCCACCTGTCAACTGGATTTCTCCTCAACTTCATGACTCAGATAGGAAGAGATATTGAAGAGTTCAAATGTTCATGGTTGGTCGTAATGGCTTTGGAACTTTGTACCGAAGAGCAAAAGAAACTATTATATGTAAGATTGTTGTAATCTTTATGTCATTATTGTCTGAATCAACATAGCTGTATATGTTTTTAGTTCTGTTTCCGTCCAGGACAACTATGGGAAACCTGACTCTGCCAATGTAGCAAAAGTGAAGGCTCTTTACAATGAGCTGAATCTTCAGGTGTGGGTTTGAACTAAAAAGAGACTCCATAGTTCAAAAGGTTCTGCTTTTTCCTGTGTTAAGTCACTTTCTGGTTTTCTTATCAAAATTTCCTTGACAGGGTGCATTTGAGGAGTACGAGAGCAGAAGCTATGAGAAACTGATAAGCTCAATTGAAGCCCATCCAAGCAAGGCAGTCCAAGCAGTGTTGAAATCTCTCTTGGCTAAAATTTACAAAAGACAGAAGTAGAGTACGAACTATAAAAAATTTAGTATCTGTCTGCTCCTATTCTGGGTCATAGTTGTTTCCTAATCATCCCTGAAAACAGATAGTAACATGTGCTTCCTAGTTTAGCATTGCATAAGAATTTGGATTTGCTTTTTCATATTCACAAGGAAATTGTAGTTAGTTTTTATTCTTTCTTTATAGGGTTTGATACTTTGGTTTTATAGTAAACTTTGTTTCAAGGTTTGACCCAACCCAATTTGAAAGTTTGAATATAAATTAAAGTCAAAGTTACTTGAGAACCCCACTCGTTGACTTCTTCTTCTTCCTTATTTTTTTTGGGTCAAACTTCTCTCACTCGAACTGCCTATCTCCTTTAGGAAAATATCAATCCAACACCATTCTCTGTTTACCTTCTCCGATGTAATATTCCATATGCATTTCTTTTCTTTTTTTTTTCTTCTTTTCTCGATCCATTCCTTTTTCTTCTTTAATGTCGTATCTGCCTCAGTTGCACATTCTATGGAGAGACATCTTATAAACAATGACATCATGTCTGTTTGGCTGACGGTTTCGTATTAGAATAGAATGAAATATAACACACTTCTATTATTTAGAAGAAAATTTTATAATAGAATAAAATAGAAAGAGAGGGTTTCATGTTACATTCCGTTCTATCCTAAACAGTGAAAATAAAAAACTTAAAGATGAAACGAAAATTAAAAAATAAATACTATCTAATATACCTTCAATAATTTTTCGTAATATCAATTATTTCTCCTTACTTTCATAACAACTAGCACATTTCTATATATTTATTAGTTTTTTTTGTAATATCAATTATTTTTCTTTGCCATTATACTAATTATTTCTATATAAATAAAAATATAAATAAATTATTATTAATATAAATAACATAGAATACTAAAAAAACATAAAATGGAATAAAATAAAATTTATTAAATAATTAATAATGATATTTTTATATAATTAATAATAAATTGAATATAATTAATAATAAAATAATAAAATTTTTATTATTTTACAATATAAAATATATACTAAAATTATTCATAACCATGACAAATAATTTTTTATATTTTTATTTTAAAACAATAAAATTTTTATTATTTTATTATTAAAGTCATAAACGTAACTTTTTAATTAAATATAATTTCTATTTTAAAATTATTGCGTTAAATTTTCTATAATAACCATTTTAATGTAAGGGGTATAATAATCATTTATTATATATTACATTTTATTTCATTTCATCTATCTTCTAAATAATATTTCACATTTTCACTATATTATATTATGAACTATTTTATCCTTCTCTAATAACTTTTCACTATATTACATTTTATTTTATTATAGACCATTCAATTTCATTCCATTGCATTTTATTTTATTAATTAGCGTCCAATCAAACAACCTAAATAATGTAGTTAGAACTCTTCTTCTTCTTCTTTGGGACAGATTTGGAAGAGCTCATTATTTATACCCTATTCACTTCATCCATCCCAAAACGAACACCATCTCTTCTTTATCTTGTCGTTTCTCGTTCTCCGTTACGATCTAACTGCCCGTCTAGTCAAAGGTTAGGTTTCGGCTAGGTTTGGCTGGATGTGGAGATTTGATAGGTTAGGTAAAGGACCTTTAGGCTAGTTGTGGATGGTTTTGGGCTGTCCAAATCCAATTGGTTTAGGACTTGGACCCCGTCTTAAGAGAGTTAAGCTCGACTGGGTCGTCATGCCCCGCCTGTTCCGACTCATTTCTATTCTTACTAATTTTTTTAACGTTTAAGATACGCCACTCAGTTGAAGACTTGATAAAGCTAATAAGTGACATTATCCTTATTTTGTAGAGAAACTGTTTTTAACAGACTTACCTGTAATATATCTTGAAGATACTTAAGATGCTCTTAATTACAATTTTTAAAATATAAATCTTATTAACTTACTAAGATCATTAAACATAAAACTTAATTTGGAAATTAACTAAACGGAATGTCCAAAAATCAATATCTGATTTAACAAATAATCATCAACAGTACTATTTTATAATATTTCATAAAATAATGAGGACCTATCTCCTATGGTAATATGATATGAAATTAAAAAAATAATTGACTGAAAAGTCAAACACTCTGTCTCTATGCACATAGCCGCCGTAAGACGAAAGTTCGTAGAAAGTCGTTGCTTTATCAAGTCACCTCCATTTCGAACGCGTTCTTCCTTTTCCTTTTAATTCTCTCTCAAATTTCAGGTTTTGGCTTCTGAAACTTAAGGGCGGTGACTTTTTAAATGCGTTTAATTTGTTCTTTCTTCGTTTGTGTTATCCTGTGATCATGATCTTTTATATTTTTTCTTGCTTGGTCAGCAATGATCAGCTACAGAAGAAGACGGGACCAAATATATGAGCTTTAAAGTTTTGGGGTCTCTTCTTTAATCGTTGACCTCCGTTTTGGGGGCTCAGGGCTTCTTTTCTCCCTGTCTTGTCCTTTCTATAACTGTGCAACCAGGATCTAGTAACACGCTTTTGGCATTCTTTTCATTTTTTTTTCTTGCAACAAGATCATTTTGATTTCGGATTCTGCATTTTGTTTTTTGTTGTTTCAAGATTTCTGCCAAATACTTGCCTTTTTTAATTGATGGTTCAGAGAAGACTTGTTTTTAGTGACAAAGTTGTATTCTTTATTAGAAAATATTTCTGGGTTTTATTTGATTTTGGTGGGAAATTCAAGCTTTTGATTAGTTCTCTCGGTTTTTGGTCCGAATACGGAAGATGAAGCTTGTTGTTCGAGTCGTAGAGGCAAGGAACTTGCCCCCAATGGACAGTAATGGATTAAGTGATCCCTACGTGAAATTGCAGCTGGGAAGGCAGAAATTCAAGACTAAAGTAGTGAAGAAATGCTTGAATCCCACTTGGGGAGAGGAATTTAGTTTCAAGGTGGACGATCTACATGAGGAACTTGTAATATCTGTGTTGGATGAAGATAAATACTTTAATGATGACTTTCTTGGGCTGATTAAAATGCCAGTCTCACGTGTTTTTGATGCGGATACTAAGTGTCTTGGCACCTCTTGGTACTCCCTCCAACCCAGAAGCAAGAAATCAAAGAACAAGGATTGTGGTACGTGTGATTTTTCCCTGTTCGGTTTTGAAGCGTTTGATTGTGGTTTATATGATCTTTTTGCTTTCTACAATGGCGTTGTTTAAGAACATCATGGTTGTATGTTCAAGGATCTGTAATTCTTTACTGTGGCGTGTAGTCTGGTATGATGTCTTGTTATACTTGTCAATTCCTTTTGTTCTTTCTCCTTTAAGTTTCTGCTTATGTTCATGGAGTTGAAAACTTAGTCTCATTGAGCGGTGGAGTTTTTCTTTTAATAATTTATATACTGAAATTTTTTTCTCATATTCTGCTCTTTATACCCAACAGGTGAAATTCTTTTAGGTGTATGTTTGTCCCCAAAGAGTTTTATCGATTCAATTCCTAATGGTGATCATGCATCACAAACGGGGAAGAATGCAGAGAAAATTACAGAATCTCCTAGGCGGTCATTTAATGGCCTGACCAGATTATCCACGCCATCTTCCCCATCCAAATTATCAAGGTCGTCCTCTCCATCCAGAATATCTAGGTCTTCCTCTCCACCAAAGGTAGACGAAACTGTTTCTGCTAAAGAAGAGAAGTCTTCCACACAAAAGAGTCTTGCTGTGAGAATTGCACAAATTTTTAACAAAAGCGGTGAGACAACATCGACCACTTCCACTAGAAGCATTGATGTTTCAGAGGTGCCTCAGGCTGTTGTAGCTGAGGTTTGTGAAGACAAATTGGAGGATCAGTCTTCCGATAACTTTGAAGAACTTATGAAAGCAATGGAATCTAGGGATGACGGACGTGAAACTCCAAGCAATCTCTCAGGAGGAGTCCTGCTAGACCAATTATATGTAATTGCTCCAAAAGATTTGAACACCCTAATATTTTCACCTGATTCAAGCTTTTGGAGATCAGTGGCAGACTCTCAGGGGAACACAGAACAGCAATATGGACCTTGGAAATTTGAAAATGGTGGTGCAAACTTGAAAAGGGTTATAGCTTATGTTAAGGCCCCATCCAAACTAATTAAAGCTGTGAAGGCCATCGAAGAACATACGTATCTGAAGGCCGATGGGAAGGTTTTTGCTGTTCTTGCGAGTGTCAGTACTCCAGATGTTATGTATGGGAGCACCTTCAGAACTGAAGTGCTTTATCGTATTACGCCAGGGCCTGAGCTGCAATCAGGAGAGGAAACTTCACAGTTTGTAGTGTCCTGGCGAATGAACTTTCTTCAGAGCACCATGATGAAGGGTATGATAGAAAATGGTGCACGGCAAGGTACAAAGGATAGCTTTGAGCAGTTTGCTTCCATGCTATCTCAAAATGTTAAGGTAGCTGATCTGAATGATATGAGATCCAGTAAGGAACAAATTTTAGCTTCACTACAGGCTGACCGTCAATCAGATTGGAAACTCGCGATGCAGTATTTTGCAAATTTCACTGTAATCTCTACAGTGTTTATAGGATTGTATATCCTTGTCCACGTTTGGCTGGCTGCACCTAGCACAATCCAAGGGCTTGAATTTATTGGACTTGATTTGCCTGATTCAATTGGTGAAGTAATTGTGTGTGGTATTCTAGTTCTTCAATGTGAAAGGGTGCTTGGGTTGCTTTCACGCTTTATGCAGGCCAGAGTGCAAAGGGGTAATATGCAATCCCTATTAGTGAAAACAAACTACTCCATGAAATATAATTTTACCTCTAAACTTTTGCAAATTCTCTATACAAATTATTGTTAATAATTGTTTATGCTTCAGTACTTATTATATGACTTGAGAAATATAATGGTTCTGAAATTTGGTATCTATTTCCATGTTTCTTATCTGAAATTTGGTATCTATTTCCATGTTTCTTATCTTTAGGCAGTGATCATGGAATCAAAGCACAAGGAGATGGGTGGTTGCTTACTGTTGCCTTGATTGAGGGGAGCAATTTGGCTGCTGTTGATTCTAGTGGCTTATGTGATCCATATGTGGCCTTCACCTGTAATGGGAAAACTAGAACAAGCTCCATTAAGTTCCAACAATTTGACCCGATGTGGAACGGTGAAGTATTTTTCCTATTAACTATTTTAATTTATAACTAGAAACTTATCATGTATCTTGAAACTTTGGTGATCAGGCAAACATTATCAAATGCTTTTAAAGCATGTTTTTTGGAAACTGTCGTGATAAGTAATTTCAATAGGACATGTTGGCATTTGCAGAAATATTTGAATTTGATGCCATGGACGAGCCTCCTTCAATGCTGGATGTGGAAGTTTATGACTTTGATGGGCCTTTTAGTGAAGCTACATCTCTAGGGCATGCCGAAATTAATTTCCTAAAATCTAATATATCAGATCTAGCTGATATTTGGGTTCCTCTTCAAGGAAAGCTATCACAAGCATGCCAATCGAAGCTGCATTTAAGAATTTTCCTGAACAACACAAAAGGTGGCAGTGTTGTTAAAGACTACTTGAGTAAAATGGAGAAGGAGGTGGGGACAAAGGTAAATGGCTGGTCATTCTTAGCTGAGCTTTCACTTCTGCTGTTTTACTCAATATAGATCCATTTTCTTATACATTCAAGTATGGATGTAATTTCATAGATAAGCTTGCGTTCCCCTCAAACAAATTCAGCCTTCCAGAAGCTCTTTGGGCTCCCACCTGAGGAATTTCTCATCAATGACTTCACCTGTCACTTAAAGCGTAAAATGCCTCTACAGGTTTGACTACATGATATTGAAATTTTCTGATGATCCTTGAGTCTTTTGATAGTCATTTCATTCCTTTTCTTTTTCTTCATTTGATAGAAAAATGTGACATTTAGCCATACATGTTTCTTCATTTATTATTGACTTGCAGCATTGTGTCTTCAGGGTCGCCTATTTCTGTCAGCACGAATAATTGGGTTCCATTCTAATATATTTGGACACAAGACTACGTTCTTCTTTCTTTGGGAGGACATAGAAGACATTCAAGTTTACCCTCCTACTCTGTCGTCAATGGGCAGTCCTGTTATTGTTTTCACACTCCGACAGGGCAGAGGTATGGATGCAAGGCATGGGGCAAAATCACAAGATGACGAGGGGAGGCTGAAGTTCCATTTCCACTCGTTTGTATCCTTCAGTGTAGCACACCGGTAAATGATTGATGCAATGCCCTCATCCATTTGGTTGAACTTGTACTAGTGGAGTGATGTGGTCGTTATGCAGTGGATTTTTTTTAATTATATGCACATTTTTGTTTTTGAAGTAAACTCGATAATCATATTGATGATGTGCAATTAATTGTTGGGAGATTTCGGAGGACTTCATAAAGTATGATTTTCCATGGCCACCTTCATGTGCGCCTTGATAACGCCAGGAAAATTCAGATGCTTACTGCATTGAACCTTGCTTGCCAGTCATTAGGGTCTCTGATTGGTTATTATAGAGAGGCTTATTCTGAAAACCTGCTGCTTCTTGACTATGCTATCACATTCCACCAAATGAACCAAATGAGCTTGTCTAGTACTGATGTGCTTTTTTCAGTTACTAAGATATTCTTTTCTCTCGTATCTACATAACTAATATCCTCATTTGTCTTCAAATTTTCAAACATTGATGTATATACTGAATAATTTTGTTTAATAGTTTGTTTGTCCTGTGACTAGTGCATAATCACAGATGGAGAATTGACTCTATAAAATTGACTCTATAACATTAACTCATTTAATGTTCATATACTCAATAGGACAATCATGGCTCTATGGAAAGCTAGAGCATTGACTCCTGAGGTGGTTCAGTTAATTGAAGAAGAATCTGATAGTAAGATCCTTCAAACGGAGGAGAGTGGCTCCGACATTGGTCTTGATGATGTCAGCATGTCTGAAGTTCATTCTGCTTATCTTTCTGTCCCCGTAAGTATTCTTGTTCTCTCTTGATGTCTCGCTTCTATATTCTATGCCTGAGGATGCATAATGATGATATGCTAACATTGGGATATCTGCATGTTCAACTTAGTTTGCATTATGTTTTTAATATCTTTATCTGATTGTGCTTGATAATGTTCTAGGTGGATTTTGTTATGAAACTGTTTGGTGGTGGTGAATTGGAACGCAAAGTTATGGAAAAATCTGGGTTTGATAACTATTCTTGTACGCCGTGGGAATCAGAGAATGATGTTTATGAAAGGCAAATATCTTACCGATTTAACAAACGTGTGTCTCGTTATGGAGGAGAAGTTACAAGCACACAGCAGAAATACCTCCTCTCTGACAAGAAAGGATGGGTAGTGGATGATGTTGCTACCATTCATGGAGTGCCGCTTGGTGACTGTTTTAACGTATGGTTGCGACTTGAGATTGTTCTTCTTTAAATGTCTCTGCTTCATTAAGTTTGTCTGTGACTATTATATAATTCATGCCCCCACATTTTGGCACCCTCTTTTCCTTTTTCTGGTGTCGGTTCGACTCTTCCCGATCTTTGACTAATGTCGGGCATGAATTTTGTTTTGCAGATTCACCTGAAGTTCCAAATTGAGGATATGCCTTCAAAGCCAAAAGGCTGTCATGTGCAGGTATCCTTTGGACTTGCTTGGCTTAAAAGCACTAAACATCAGAAAAAGATAACAAAGAACGTCCTTGCAAATCTCCAAGATCGCTTGAAGATGACACTGAGCTTAGTCGAGAGGGAGTATTCAAATAGATAATATGTTCCCACAAAACTTGTCAATCATGTATTGTATGGACTCTGCTGGTGAAGTTGGAAATTTCAGATATACATCTACACCAATTAAGCTTCCTCGTGAATTCCTTTTGCGGAGTCCCGCAGACTTATGTTAGGATGTGTGGAGGAGGCCACAGGTTTTCCTTCTTGCCTTAATGTGAATGATTGTGATGGCAATAGGAATGGGAACTATGAGCAATGAAAATCCTTGTCAGAAACAGTATGGTGCCTGAAGTCCTAGCAACATTGATAAAGGAAACCGCTTTCTTTTTTCCTGTTTACAAGTCACAGGTTTAAAGACTCCTTCTCAGGACCTATTGGGTGATAGCAGATTAAGTTACAGGTGATGCTTGTAAGAAGAGGGAATATGTATAGAAGTAGAAGATGCGGTAGCTAAGCCTGGCTGCAGAGCAACAGCCAAATCATTCTTTTATAAATTTAGCATATCAGATTTCAGATTCTCATTTTTTGTTGTAATATGTAGATGAAGTGTTATCTGTTCATAAGTACTGTAAAAAATGTGATATAACCTATTTGTTAGTTCTATTTATATGACACAAAGGGTATTATACCAATTAGTAAAGAGGGACCATCTTTTGTTTAATCATTCATACTCTTCAGGTTAATTGCTCTTGTTTTCCATGTGTTCGAGCTTTTTGAACAGACTAGACACACTTCAGGTTTGATTGCTGTAACCGAACTCAACTTATCTCGAACCGGTTTGAAAAAAATTATATTATTTTGTTCAATAGTTAAAAAGTTAATTAATTAAAAAAAATCACCCATATTATAGAGAGGGAAGATAATACAATGAACATGGTGATGTGCAACTGGTCTAAAAGGCAGATTGCTTTATGCATTGTAAACATCACTCGTGATGATCCCCTTTCTCCCTCCAATATGAGCTCTCTCATTATTAAATTTTATCGACCTTTTAAGAATAAAACTGCCAACCCAAACCCCAAGTTTATCAGGTAAAACTCTCCCTGGAAAATCACCCACTTTTGGTTTTTGATTCTTTAAAACAATTGTCTTTCTCATTTTTTGTAGTTGTACTAATTCTGGGTAACGACAAATATTTTAGCCCTGCTGTTTTGGAATTTGGGAAACTTTGTTGTTCTTATGAATTCAAACTATATGTGGGTTTTTGGTTTTTCTTCGTTTTTTTTCAGTTGGAATTTGGTGGGGTGTATTGGTTATAAGATTTTGTGATGATAATGTGTTCAATGTTGTTTTTTTTTTTCTAATGGTAAAGATGGCGTCTTTATTAATGTCACTCTGATAGCTTTCGCTGCGTTGCGTTGCTAGGGTTTGGATAGGAAGGTGGCTGGACGCAGTGTGCTCTCTTGGAACCATACAAATTTGAGCATCAGTGTGAGTGCCTTTTTTAAGTTCTAGTGCCTCTTGAGATGCTAATCTTTGTAGATTCTGAGGAAGAAGCTTAAGTTGGTAGCATCAGAGAGTAGATAATGTATGGTAATGTTGGTTTAGAACGATTTAAGAAAGCTCAGTTTACAGAACCATTTTCAGTTACTGCCAATTCGGCTTCAAATGCCAATCACCAACAGGTTTCCAGATCGGTTGGTCAATGGTCTGTTCAGCATTTGCAGTCTCAGACAAACACAGTTCCAACAACAGTTCTATGCTGCTCAAAAGGCAGTTCCTGAGGCAGGGTCACTGGTGGGGCAGACTCCACAGCTGATCCAGGTTGGAGGGGGACAATCAACCTGACAGCCTCCTGACTGGGCAATTGAACCTTAACCAGGTGTTTATTATCTTGAGGTTTTAAAGGATGGAGAGGTTCTTGATTAGATTAACCTGGAGAGGAGGAGACACATCCTTAGAATGCAATCCATTACTTGTGATTTTGTGCCTGATCATCAATCTATGTCACAACAACATGCTATCGTCGTTCCTCACAAGAATGGAAGGTGTGGTAGTTGCCAAGAAACTTAATGCTTTCATATATTGTATTGTTACTAACTATTTTCTTGTTTCATTTAGAACCACAAGATTATATTGTGCTGATACCTTCTCTCAGTCGTCAAATTAGCTTCCTGGAAATTGAATTGTCATGAAAGAACCAGAGCCCTAAAAGTATGTTCCTTTTATTGTCAGGGGCTTCTAGTTTGATTTTGGCATGCCTGTGTTTTAGGATGATTAACATAATCCTTATGGATTTACAAGAACTCCCCCCTGAGTAAGGAGAAAGTTGGATAATCATTTGGATTGTAACTTCTGTAGAATAAGCTGCATGAAACAAATTGATATGTTTACCATGCCTAAGTATTTTGATTAAGATGATATTCATCCTAATATCTCGTTGTTTGTTATACTTGATAGCTTAGAAAAATGAAGTGTTAGGATTTACAGTCCACCTAACTATCTTCAGAAGCGTTTTAATCTAATCAAACATGATGTAGTTGCCTATGAGTTTGACACTGTTGAAATAGAGATGATATTACTTTCCCTTGGTTACTTGATTTCATCAGTACACTTCTAACTCTTGCAGCATTTATGTAATTGATTTGGGGTCTGCTCATGGTACATTAGTGGCAAATGAGCGATTGACAAAAGATAACCCTGTCGAGCTTGAAGTGGGGCAGTCTTTGCGATTTGCTGCCTAAACACGAGCTTACATCTTGAGAAAGAATGACGCAGCTCTTTTTCCACACCATCCTCCTCCTTCAGGGATAAGTTGCACCACCTCCAGATCCAGCTGAAGAAGAAACTGTTGTAGCATATAATACTCTTCTTAATCGTTATGGCGTGACAAATTTACCATCAAAGTCTAGCAAATCGGAAAACTTATCAGATAGACCTGTAAAGAAAATCAAAAAAGCAATTTAGCTTTCAGGGATCAAGTTGGGGATAAGCTGGGTGAAGTGGTTGCTATTTCAGATGGAGTAGATGTAGAAACAGAACCTGCTCCTATAGGCGTCAAAGAAGGAAGCCTTGTTGGCAAATATGAATCTCTTGTGCAGACTATGGTGATATCCAAAGGCAAGAAGCATTCATCAACAAAGGAAAACAGTGGTTCTGCAAAAGGTGTGACAAATAAGCTCCAAGAAGTGTCAAACAAGGTCAAAACCACTCAACAAACTGCATTGTATGATGACCTTTATGGAGACTCCTTCTCTGGTAAGGTAGGCTTTATATGGAAAAATCTACCGTTAGTTCTGGTGATAAACTACCTCCTCCAACTGATCATCCATAGGGAAGGCTGGTGGTTCGTCAAGGATAAAGCCCAGAAAGGTCTCAAACTCGAATAATCACAATGATGATGAGGATGATCTGTTTGGTGACTGAACTTGCTTTATGCTTCTATTGATGGCTGATGCTGTGGATAGCTGTAGTCTGTATAAG
>JANZXR010000003.1:3782592-3805719 GCA_027575705.1 Erythroxylum echinodendron
CAACAATGAGGCAGTGTACTGGAAAACTAGGTATGTTAATGCTAATCTTTTAATGGCACAGCTTGATTTCATTTCAGAGGTTGAAAGTTTTCCTGGGAATATAGAAAAATGAAAATGAAAGCACTTATAATTTACCATTTTAAGATTTCCTGGAAATGCATTCTCGTTACGAATTGCCAGGACCTCTAACTGCAGGTTGTGGATGTAAGCCTAGTCTGAATAGGGATGGCAACAGCCAACAGGCTATCTATGCCGGGGCATAATCCGACCTTTTTTCTGCCCGAGTCTGGCTTAAAATTCGGTGAGGTTCGGGTTGAACAGTTCAAACTGAACTACATCAAGTTCGGACAGCTCAAAGTTTGATCAGGCTAGAGATTAAAACAACACAGTTTTGATAAAATTCACTAAAACTACATTGTTTTGGTCAATTGATTCTTTAAGTTATTGAACCAAAACAATATTATTTTGCTCAAAATGGTTCATATCAATTTGAGCCGACCCTCCTAGGTTTGATTTTATAATCGATTAGCTAATTAATTAAAAAAAGAAACTAATCGATTAGCTAATTAATCGACCAGTTTTTCTAATCGAAAAAGATTATCCTTATTTATCGAAAATTTTAAAGTTTAATTAAAAAAGAAATTACTAAATAAAATTAATCAATTTTTTTGTTTTTCAATTAAACTTTAAATTTTTTTACAGATAAATATCGTCTTCGTCAATTATTTTTTAAATTCTTTAAGTTTATTCAATATATAATCTCTTTTATGACCGTCTAATATTAGTAGGGATGATAATAGGCTGACTCATAGGTCCAGACTCAGGTGTTTTTAATTGAGTCTAGACCTTAGTTGTTCGGACCTAGATTCAATTAAAAAAATGTATTATTTTACACTTTTAATTTTAAAAAATTATTTAAAAGCTCATTATCATCCTTAAATAACGTTCAACTTTTTAAATGAAGCCTTAAACTTTTTATTTTATTAATTAAATCTTTAGTCCGATTTTTAAATCATTCAAATAGGCAGCCACTATGTTTTAACTCTTTGGCTCGTACTCACTTGAACTATTACCATTTACCAACTGAACTTGGATGACATTGAGCTTCAAGTTGAAAAGGTGAAAATGCTTCAAATTTTGTAAACCTGAAGCTTCTTTAGCTATTACTGATCCTTCTCACGCTTTCTCCATTCTGCAATAACAAAATCATGCTCTTACGTGACTATATCACATAATCATTGCAATTTGCAACACTTAAAAAAGAAAAAAAAAAACCACTTTTTTTTTTTTTTTTAAACTCGAGGGAAACATATGCTCTCAAGAGCTAATATTGATTGGCAGCGAGTCAAATTATGGGGACTTCCATGTTTTCTTATACGTCAAACTGAAAATGATATGACCATAGCATGAGCTAAACAATGGTCGAGCACCATATCTAGAGATCTGATTTTGGTGTATAATGTTTTTGTTTCTAAACAATGTAGCCATACTAACCGGATCATGGAGGAGACAATTTTCAGAAGAGTCTTAAAGGTTTCCGAGTGGAAAGGAGAACTTTTAAAAGTTCTTTCGACAAAAGTTGTTATTTTTTTATTTTTTAAAACAAAAAATTATTGATTTTTTTCGTTAATATGATTATATTCTTATTATGAATAATAATTACATATTAGATAAAATAAAAATAGATTAATTAAAAATATTTATTCATAATTATTAAACCAAATTTTATGTAGAATTTATAAATTTAGAAGATTTTAAATTTAAATTACATTTATTTAGTAATTATTAAATTAAATTATTTTTAAAATTAAAATTAAAATTAAAATTTTAGATTAATTATAATACTAAAATATATGAAATTGAATTATTAATAATTATTATTAGTAATTGATGAGGGCGAGTCTTCGAGTAACTGATAAAGGTTGTTTCTTTTTGACTAGAAGATTACAAGTTCGATTCATGGAAGAAGGTTGCGATTATTAATGACCCTTTCCTAACCTCAGAAAGCATTGTGCACATAGTGCGGTGTATTTGTGTTTGTTATATTATATCATTAAATAATATGTATTAAGTTAATGCTAAATCAGACTATAACAAAAAAAAGTAGAAAATTAAATTAATTTTTATAATTTTCATAAACTATGATTATCGGAAGAAATTAAAATTAACAAAATTAAACAAACAAAATTTTTAATAATTTAAAAATAGAAAATTGAAAACAAATAAACTCTTAAATTATGTGCATTCATAAAATATTATTTATAAATTACGTGTATTCGACAATTTATTTAATATGTATTTAAAAATATCAATATAAAGTTGACTGTTTTCTATTTTTCGTTTGGGTTGTTGCTTAAATGATAATCCAAATTAGAGCTTTATTAGAAAGTGGAGGGTCCTGTCCTGACCAGACTTTCATCTTTCAGGCAAGTGAGCCATTGAAAGACACCATCACTTGTCGTTTCTCTCTTGGTTCATGTCCTTTCACTGTTAAAGATTCCTTAAAACAAAAGCTGAGCAAATTTAAAAGAGAATAATTACTCTTAGTAGCACAAACATGGCATAGGATCCAAATTCCATCACTTGAAAAAAAACAGATGAACAGAGCTCACCCCACAATCTATGAATGGCCGAGAGACAGAAGCAGCAATGGTGGTGGTGACTGCCCAAAAATGGCAGAAGTGAAACTTTACCAAAGAATGATCACGCTCAAAATAGATGCATAGCCCGGTTCGTGAAAAGCCTCCATTCCAAAATGCTGCGGTCATAGATAGCTTGGAACCCACTCCACGAACTGAAGGAAAAAAGGAGGAGACAGTGGTGTGGTATCAACTAAACTTGACTACCCAAATATGGAACAATGAGGGGCTACACCCTGGAGTGGAGGTTGACTAAAGGCATTCACAGGCTAGGGTTTTTTCCTGGCTCCGGCTTAAACGTGCATTGAAACCTCCTAGGTTGACAGGATTTCCTTGTCAGATATGCCTTTCTTATCATGGATTCCAAGAAATTTTGAGCTCTGAACTATCAATCGTTTCCACTTTTGGCAGTACATTTCACCTTCGTTGTTGGTATAGCGTAATGTAAATAAAACGTATAGGGTTATCAGAGTTGTTGGGAGCTAATTAGGGTACTTGAAAACCATGATAATAAGTATTTTTCTTGTCAATCAATTGAACCACATTCTGCTTTATGATTGCTTGTAGTGAGTCTAATGTGGTTTCAGCTGCAAGCAACATGATAGATTAAGTCGAGCCTCCCACGTTGCAAGTTTTGAGTAACAGTAAACAAGACTATAATTTATTTAAAATTTTGAAAAAGATGTTTAATTAGAATTCGGTTCCTCTGTCCAAAATAACCCTCTCCAATCCTGACACGTTTTGGGCATTATCAAGGTTAGACAGTATTAGATAGGGTTATTTTAGACAGAGAATTCAAACCCTTTAAATTGGGAGTAAAAATAACTTAAGGTTTACGAAAATTAGTTAAATCAAACTTCCTATTTAACTTTAAATCACTAATTTATCAAAATGATTCATATAGAGGACATTGCAAGTATTTGACATTTTCTTTAATGCGCAATTGAATGATAGTTATTGCGAGTTTTACCATTATTAGAAATATAATTAATTTTACTAGATTTTTTATGGTTTGATTTTTTATTTCTACTTTTAATTATATTTTAAAAATTATCATTTAACTCCATACAATAATATTTATTTATTACATAAGTTTTTTGTTATATTTATTATTATTTTTGTTTATTTATAACTTCAAAATGATGTTGCATTAAATATATTCTATTTAATATAATTAAAATTATATCATTTAACCTTCAATTCGATTGATCTTCAACATATCCAAATATAATTTAAAACTCGTTCTTTTCACCTCTTAAAATTTAACTATAATTAAAGGCGGTTTCAACGTCTGCATGTAAAGATACAATTGATTAAGAGAAAGCATGTGGGACATTAAAAGAACAAAAAAGGCATGAAGAGAATCGATTAGCATAATTAACACTTAAGTAATGATTATGGACTAAAACAAAAAGCTATAAAGCATCGGGGACAATAGACATTGAGAAAGAAATTGTTATCTTGCCCGGAACCTCTCTTCTTGTTTTTGTCCTTTTCCCAAATATTAATTAATTTAATAGAATACAGACCATAATCATATCAAAATCTCACCACTAAAAAGTAGTTAAGGATAACACTAATTAAGATTATGATGTGCATAATCATCTTCACCGCCTTAATTAGTTTGAATTTGGCAGACCAAAAGCGCACTAAAGCTTACTTTCTTAAATATAAGACTGTATTAAGCCACGTCCCTCTGATGCCAGGAGGACATAAATAATTATAAATCTTGACAAAAATAGTGAAAGCATGTTATTTTGAGCTGGATTTGACCTACAATTTTTACTAATACTTTAATCTTTGATAGGATTTTAAACTGAATAAGATAATATTACTTTAATTTTACGTAATTAAATTGATTTAAATCGATCTATAAATTTATTTTTTTGTGATTAAAAGGTCACGAATTCAAATCCTGAAAATAGTCTATTTTTAAAATATAAAGAACACATGCTTAATTTATGATATCTGAATCTTTACTTTTTTAAAGTAAAAATTTAAAACTCAAATTAAAAATTTTAAAATTAGATGAAAAAATTAACTTATGTCTAAGAGCAAAAAACAATTAGAGGATAAAATTATTTAAAGTCTCCTACTCCTCAAGATCTTTATACAAAATGTCCCCTAAAAAATTTAAGACATGAGTATACTTAACAAAATGAACAGAGGAATTAATACTCTTGTTAACAAAAAGATCTGTACAACAATTACTTTCTTTATAAACATGCAAAATCTTAACAATCTACAACTGTGAAATTACGAATGCACCAAAGAATAATAGCATGGAAAACTACAGACTAATCAGGTTTGTTAATCGCAATATCGAGATTCAAGAGCAGGATAATCAACTTTTTTTTTTTTTTTCATATGGCGCATGAGGTTTCCTAAATGTGTCCTATTTATGAGAAGATATTTTTAAGCTATTTACACCTAAACTAATCCTCGTTCGAATTGTGTAGGCCTCTAAAGGTAGGTAAAATTTTGACCTAAAATTATAAACGGCTGCATGTATAAGGAAAGTTAGAACATGCGACCTTAGTTAAACTAAAATATTTCCTTATTAACTCACCAACGCCCTGAGGTTAGAATAATAAACTTCAACCATCAATTTCCCTTAAAAGTTTAAAAAATCTCAAGATATTTGAATTAGGTGGTCCACGCCTCTATATCTAGTGGACGTGTGTGTTGGATTGGACCTCAGGAGAAAAGAACACCTAACATGTTTTCAAATCAAAGGGCCAAGAAAAGGCGGAGATAACACGTGTGAATGCGGAATACAAACAAGGACCAGACAAGCCTTGCACGCATGAACTTGTATTGTAACGCAGACATCGACGAGAAGTGGTTGTCTGTGTCTGGCCTCCAAAACAACCAACAAAAGCAATCCAATCAGCAGCACAAGCCGACGGCAATAAGACAAGACACGTGGCCGACATGCAAATCAAAAGGAAAGTCCTATTACGAAGAGAATATACCCTCTTAGTGGGGAGAAGCATGATGAGGAATACCGCACAGGATCTTTCTCTTCTGGGACCCCCATTGTATGACTTCCTTGCTATTCTTTTTCTTTTTCTTTTTCTTTTTTTTTCCTTTCTTTTTTAGTAGGTGGGTCCTCCCCTATAATCTATAGACATTGCCTTAATTCAATGATCAGATAAATTATTATTTTTAATTATCAAATAAATTCTTAGGTCGAGGGCAAGATACAAACTTTATCTTATTTTTAATTATTCAAATAATATCTCATGGTATTAAAATTTATAAAAAATAATTAAAATTTTAATAGTTATATAATTTATACAAAGAAATCATTATATGATAATTTTCATAAATTTTTTTAAATTTTTATAAAATAATTAAAAAATTTTAAATAATAATACTGGTCAATATATTTTCTCAAATCAAAATTAAGTTGAGTAGTTTAATTAAGCAGTCCTTGATGTAATTGTCGCATTTAAAAAAATATGACATCAACCTTAAAATTTTTTCTTTAATTAATAATTTTTATATTGCAAAAAATAAGAAGCAAACTATCATTTAATTTTATTTTTCTTTTATATTTTGAGATGATAAATTTAATAATAAGCAATCAATCTATTAAATTTCTTATAGTTTAATTTGCTGATGTGAATGAATTACGTAATATTTAATGAACATAATATATGAAACAAATTTAAGTGATACAAATTTTTTAAAAATTATCAAAAAACTAAAAATCTTGAATAAAAAATTCAAAAGATTACGACATTTTGAATTTATTATTCCTATATCTTGCTATTACCTTTTTATATAGTTTCGTTCAACCTGTCAATCATATAGTATGCCTTTCATTCATTACCATCTTGTTGACTAATTCCAGCCAAACCCCCTTTCTCTCTCTCTCTAGCTTGTTCGCTCCTCTCCACTAGTCTTGGTGAGGAGAAAAAAGAAGACTCATTTTCTCTTTTAAGTTGCCTGTCTGAGTCACTGGTGGCTAGTCGTGTTGTTTAACAGAAGCCCGCAAACTCAAGCTCTCCCTTTCTCTCTCTCTGTCTATCCAGAATTCCATGCATGAAACCAACAAGGCCTTTCCTTTCTTGTGGCATATGTTCATCTCATGTGCATGTCTGTTGATGGGTGCATGTTAGTTTCTGAGTTTAAGTGCCACTACTTGTACTAACTACTACTATTGGATTCATACCAGAAAGAGTTTCTGTTGTTCATTAAGCTGAACTCAAGACCTGGAAGCCAAAGTTTTGCAGCTTTTTTACCATATGTTAAATGTTGGTATTCCTTTGGAGTCACTAAACAACACTAATCAGATACTCATGGTACGCTCTTCCTTTCGCTTTAGATATGTTGTTTGCATACATTTAATAACACATGACCAGACGGACACTCGCTGGTACATATGTGGATGTATATATAACTATTAACAATATAGTTCGTGTTCTGGTTCAGTCCCAATGATGATAGTGCTATTTTTTTTTTCTGTTGGTATATAGATAATTGGATGAGTTGATTGAAAGAAATCTGTTTGGCCTGTTTTTATTGTCTGCCATTGAAGAGCCAACTAGAAAATCTCAAGGTTCTTATTTGTTCTGATATGCGCAGATGAAGATTCTGCCTGACTTACCTAGAGGATTTAAAAGAATATATAAAATGAAGTACTTAAAGAAATTCCCGTAGGATATGGACAAGAAGAAAACTATGAAAATCTTTCTGGGACCTCATTGACAAGTTTCTTTATCAATTTACACAAAAGGGGAATACTATCATAAGCATAAAAAAAAAGGGGAATACTATCGTAAGCATCAAATTATGTATATATAGAAGTGTCTTTGGAAGCCATTGGAGATTCTTCTATACATTGAACCATTCAATGGCTTTGTCTGGTTTTGGACTGGTGATGTAGTAAAGCAAGCAGCTTTGGCTTTTAGAAAAAGGGTCTGTTATAATTTTCCTGTTTAGAAGGAGATCTTAAGGGCTCTTACATGGGTACTTGATGCTTTGCTATATTAAGCACTGAGTTCCTCATTTTTCCTTCACCACCATTGGCCTGACACACCACTGAGTTAGATATGAACCAATCAATGGTGATAAAGGCACCTGGACCAGCACCACATGATTTTTTTTTCTTTTTATCCTTTCCTTTCTCTGGACCACTTTAAACAGTCGATCTTTCTTAAGAATGGGAAGGTCATGCTTTTATTCTTCAAGTATGACACTTAACCAAATCCAAGCCACTCCACTTGGAAAATGCTCAGAAAAAGAAACTGTATTGTGTTCAAGAACATCCTCAAGCTGCCTAAAAAGACAATAGGAAAGTTAAAAAAACGTTTGTACAAGTTATAATTAGTCACCATTGTTCACCATTGTTACCACTAGCTAGTAGTCCAAGTCATTTTCTTCTGAGGTGTCACCATGTTCACATTGATCATAGTTCTGATATATTCATGTCCTTGAAAATGTTAGAGACATGGGATTTTTTTGCAAGCTTTTTCAGGTTTGACTTTATATTTTTAACACAAAAAAGATTATATAAAAATGAAAACTATGTTAAATGAAGTATTAATGAATCACTCTCTATGCATATAAAAAGCTTGATGGCTCTCCTCTTGACAAGTATGTCTAGTACATGATATTGATATTGCTTCAAAACAACCATACATAGAATTTACTTTGTTTTTAACTACATTTAGCCATACCTTGTGTGATAAGTGACGTAGAAAAAATGCTAAATTCACAAGAAAAATACAAATTTCAGGGTAATTTCAAAGACATTCACGGATTGCTTCTTGTGGGATTTCTTGCCATTTTCTCTCCTTCAAGAAATAGGATTCCATTCCTTTTTGTACCAAACAGTTACATAATAGCGTTCATGTTACTTTTTAACAGTCCATGAACATTCAATGCTTACACGAGGGGAAAGATGAGAAAGGAAGGATTGGAACTCCCTAGACGTACAAGTACACCATTAATGGAGAATCTTTACTTGATCTAGAAATATAAAGGCTGGTCAGTCATTAATGTCTAAGTGGGCAGCCATAGAATAGCTTCGTTTACTCCACCACCATCTCTTCCACTACTCCTTTCTAACGTTTGAGTCGCATTAAACAAAAACCCTTCTGACATTTACTGCGTGGCAAGCGCTACTCTCTTACCAAATTCCTCGAAACCGGATTCTCCGGAAGTTATAGTCTCGCACGTAACAACTGTTGTAGTTTTAGCAGAGAAGTACAAAAATCCCAAGGGGCTGTGTAGGACATGCGCTGAGGGTGTGAGAGTGGTCTGAGTTGCTGTAAAACCATATTTAATGAACTTCGACCACCTTGAGGTAACTTTATAATGGAACTGCCAAAATTTTATCAAACAACTTTGCATGGATTTGTTGGGATTTTGGGGTCTGAAAGGTAATGGAACTGTTACAGTTTCTTTTTATGAGTCTTTCTGGCATCATCATCATTATCATCCTTCCTCTTCTCTACTATTTCTCAGTGCCTGACAGCAAAAAGTTGATGAATTGTCTGCAATATTTCTCCTTTTTTCCCCCCTGTTTGTGCAGGTATGGAAAACACTATATAACTTCCATACTTAAAGGGCTTGTAGGGTTGGTGAAGATGATGGGACCCTTGTTGGACTAAAGGTGAGGTAAGGCCTACTTGTCAATTTGCATTGAAACAGTGAATTGTGTATTATTTTTGCATCACCTTTTGATTTCAAAGCTGTAAGATTAATGTGGCTGGATGGACAAGTCTTTCATGGCCTCTTCTTCTTCTTCTTCTTCTTCTTCTCCAATTGCAACTTTTCTGTCCTCTTCTTCTTTATGCTTTTTTTGGACATACCTGTGATGTGAGCCAACTCATGCTGAGAAATTCATTCAGAAAACAGTCCTCTCAACTGTTGCAGCTGTTAGATTGAGTGCATTTTTGCCTTAGTTACTTTTCTTGAAAGTATGCCCATGAATGAAATCTGGAAATTTCTCTGTACAAGTTGGTTCAAAGATTTAATTTCATCAATTCTTTAAATTCCCTCTAATCTTTGCATTTTTCCAAAGAGTTTTATTTTATACTTGAAATATCAAATTTAAAAAACTTTTTTTTAGCACAACAGTCTTTTTCAGGTTCCCTTCCCATATTTTACCTCCATCCAAACAGGATATGAAGTAGAGATGAAGGAATCAACTATAAAATACTGAATTGAAAACAAAATCAGAAAGGGGTTATAGAAATGATTGAGATGAGTCTTTGGTCTTCCATCTTGAGTAACAACTGTTTGCTTCTTTTGGTTTTCAGGTCTACTGAACTAGAACAATTTATATAGAAAACATATTAAAATTACCTGATTTACCATTTCAGCTGGAAAAAAATGGTCAGAAGTTTAATATTTGTATGGTACTAACTGCTTATTGCAGCCGAGTTGTTGATAACGGGGAACCCTTAAAATTGTGTTGTGGAAAGTGAGACATTAAATTTGAGTAGTTTGGATGCGTTGTAATTTTCCCTTTCTTTTCTTTTACATCTGTTTCTTCTGCGGAGTGATATTACTCTTAACTATATCACAGTTCAGATTGCTCAAGGAAAGTAAGTCATTTCAGTTTCTTTTGTTCATCTGCAGGTGGCTCAATCATTGGATCTCTTTGGAGTAAGGCTCTGCAAGGGCATGTCTTGTTATTGTGAAGTAAAACTTTCTTATAATTACCATTCAACTGAAGGAATAAATAACTGCAACAATGAAGTATATGAAACTAGGTACACGGCCAGATACCTTCTATACAGAAGAGGCTACCAGGTGTGTTCTTTGTCACACCATCAATAGCTTCTTCTCATGGAAAGTTCCATATGAATTTTTCAATTTACTTGTTAACAAAATGCAGGTCCGTTGTGACGGATATGCCGTGGGACGTTGTCATACAAATCAACAACATTAGTTATCTTCTCCATAAGGTATGATTTAATGGAGTTGGAAAAATGATACCATGTGCTACTTCCATTTGAGAGTGAGATTTACTTCATTTGTAAAGGCTTGGAACTTTAAGAATGATGAAAGGTTAGAGAGCCAAGGATTGTAGTACCTGTTGTACTGCATTAACAAATTCCTCTGTATCTTAGATTAGTTGGATTCTTATTGATTTTGCTGCTTTTAGCTGCAGTTTTCACTTCTTCCAAAATGCGGCCTCTTACAACAGCTATGTTCGGATTCGAAAAATTTGAATACTGTTACTATAGAGCTTCATGACATTCCTGGTGGGGAGGAGGCTTTTGAATTGTGTGCTAAATTTTGCTATGGAATAACAATCAATCTCAGCGCGCACAACTTTGTGTCTGCATTATGTGCTGCCAAGTTCCTCCGAATGACAGAATCAGTTGAGAAGGGGAATTTAGTACTTAAACTTGAGGCATTCTTCAATTCATGCATCTTGGAAGGTTGGAAGGATTCTATCATCACTTTACAAAGCACTGTGAAGTTACTTGAATGGTCCGAAAATCTAGGAATCATCAGAAGATGCATTGATTCGATTGTTGAAAAGATCTTGACACCACCAGCAAAGGTTGTCTAATTACTTCTGCTCTGTCTTTGCAGCATTCGATAGAGGCATTGTCTTTTTTCCTTCTTTTCAATTATTTCCATTGCAGGTCACATGGTCCTATACTTACACCAGACCAGGATTCAAAAAACATCAGCAGTCTGTCCCTAAAGATTGGTGGACAGAAGACACGTCTGACCTTGACATAGATCTTTTCCGATGTATAATTACTGCAATCAGATCAACATACATGCTGCCACCACAGCTTATTGGTGAAGCCTTGCACGTTTACGCCTGTCGTTGGTTGCCGGACACTACAAAGGTTATACCTCCTGAAACTTCAGGCTCTCAAACTGAAAATGTTGTGGGAAAGAACAAAATCCTTGAAGCCATTGTGAATATGATTCCTGCAGATAGAGGGTCAGTATCTGTTGGATTCTTGCTGAGACTTCTGAGCATAGCAAATTACCTAGGAACATCTGCAGTTACAAGGACAGAACTCATTAGAAGATGCAGTTTGCAGCTTGAAGAGGCATCAGTGAATGACTTGCTTTTCCCTTCTCATACATCCTCCAAGTTGCACTTTTATGACATCGACTTGGTTATGTCTGTGGTACAAAGTTTCATGGTACTATGGAGAAGACAATCACCTGCACCAGCACAGAACGCCGAGTTCTTGAGGTCGATTAGAAAGATTGGAAAGCTCATTGATTCTTACCTTCAAGTGGTTGCAAAGGATAAAAACACGCCAGTAGCAAAAATGGTATCTCTTGCAGAAGCTTTGCCAGATGTTTCCAGGAAAGATCATGATGACCTTTACAGGGCAGTCAATACTTATCTCAAGGTATGAAAACACTTAATTCCGATTCATTAGATATAGCTAATTTATCTTAATTCATTTATATAACTAATTCCAGTTTCAACATCCTTCAGGAGCATCATGATCTAAGCAAAACAGACAAGAAGCAGCTCTGTAAAATCTTAGACTGTCAAAAACTGTCACCAGAAGTCCGAGCTCACGCAGTCAAGAACGAGAGGCTGCCATTAAGAACAGTTGTGCAGATGCTCTTCTTTGAACAAGAGAAAGGTTTAAGGCCAGTGGATCATCAGGAGCTACTGTTCAAAGGGAAACAGACACAGATTACTGACAATCTGAGTTCATTACAATTAGGCCAAGAAGAACAGTCTAGCAGAGTGGAAGGACTTGTAAAAACAGCAGTATCAGAGACCAGCACAAGTGACGGTCAAAAGATGAAGAAAACAGATAATAAACCAATGCAAGAATTAGACAAAAGAGTAAAACCAGAGATAGAGGAACCAGAAACGGTGAAAAGAAAGGAAACTAGAGAAGGAGGTGGTTCAGGAAGCATCAAGTTGGAGTCTAAGAAGGTAGTTACTCGAAGATTAGACCATGCTCGTGATAACAAAGGCAGGGACAGATAGATAGATAGATGTTAGTGAAATTTAAGAGCACCCCATTAAAGCTGGACTGCTCTGCTGTGGTTTGTCCTCTTTGCAAGAAATGTCTAACGTTTCCAACACTAGTTTATTATTCATTGAAGTTGAAAGGACTTCTAATGCATTCTTTTACTCCAATGTATAGAAAAAGCAAAGCAATAATCAAAATCAATGATTAATTAAAACAACTTATTTCAGATGTACCCAAAAAAAAAGAATTGAAATAATTAATATGTATTTTCCATGTCTAATTATTGTGGTTTAGATAAATTATTTTATGAACTCATGATAACTTATTTTGAATAAATTAGTTAATAACAAATTTAAGTAAAACTAAATCTAAATATTTGTTGAAAATTTTGAAATGCCAATTAAACTTATAGATATTTTAAAATTTTTTGAACTTATATAAATAATGTTTTAAAACCGAGTCAGAAGTTAAACCGGTAAAATAAGAGTTTTAAGGTTTAAAAAATTTAACCGGTATTAATTTGTCATAAAATTGGTTAAAATTAAATAATAAAAAATTGATTGAAAATGGCTATCCTTACCAATCAAAAAATTTAAAGTTTAATTGAAAAAGAATTTTTAAAAATTAATCAATTTATTTTAATTTATAAAATTAATTATTTTTTAATAAATTGATCTATTTTTAATAGAAAAATTGTTAAACTAAATCGAACTGAAAGTTGAAAACTGAATCGAAAAATTAGTCGGTTTAAATATTATTAAATCGGCTGAATCGGTTTGGGCTTTTAAAACATTAATACAAGTATAGTAAAATATATTTAATTATTTGTAGTTATAATTTTAAATAGTAAATACAAGTTTTTTTGTTTTTATTTTATTTGTTAGAATAAAAGTAATTAAATGACTTATTTAAAATAGAATAAGACTTTTAAGATTCCTAAGTTTTAAGATAAATTATAATTAAATCATATAAAGTAAAATTTTTGTTAATTAAATTCTTGAAATTGAAAATTATAAGTATAAAATTTTATAAATGTCAATTTTAACCGGAGTTGATCAGGCCACAAATGAGTTATGAGTCAAAATTGTTCGGACTGATCAGCCCAATTGTAACGTTAAAAATGATATCATTTTTTAATTTTTTAAAAAATATATAAAGTAGGTTGAGTTGACCCAACCTGTCTATGATCCATTAAGCTAAGAGTTGATCACTCCTGATGGGGCCGGGCCGACAAATTGATATTCTTATAAAATTTCCTAAAATCAGCGTAAATAATATGTATGTCTAAAATATTAAAATATAATTTAATATAATTTCAAAAAATTAAAATATAATTTAAAAATTCGAAAGTTTAATCGGTGAAATATGGCTTTTATGTTTTCCTTAAATATCCCAAAAAACAGAAAGTGGGGTTTAAGCAATTGAGTGAGACCTTTCACTTACCAGAAGTCACCTCCGTTGGCTTTCTCAGTCCGGTAGCTTTCCTTCTCTTAAAAGGGTCATCGAAGTTTCTTTCAATTGGATTTTTTTTTCATGCATTTGCGGGTTTGGTTTATTTTAACTTGTTTCACTTTAGATAAGGTTTTATCTGACAATTTTCGTTTCAAATCAAGTGCTTTGCGTAAATGGGTAAAAGCTTCTCTTTTTCTTAATTTTCTGGTTGCAGAACTCAGTACATATTTCTTGGGCTGAAAATGGACAAAACAGGAAATGGGTTTTCATTGCCTACCAAAGGAGTCAAATCTTCTTTCAAGTCCACTCCTGGTGAGGATCAATTGGTTCTTTTGTTTCAAAGTTTCTTCTTTCCTTTTTCTTTTCCTTTTGGTGGCGCCTTTAATATCCTTTCTTCTTATTTCAGTTTTCTTTTGACCGTTATGCTTTGTTTTTCGTGGAATTTGTCTAAGTTACGAGTAGTATTTTACTTAGTAATGCTTTGGTGTAGACTGTTATTAGATACGCCTGTCTCGTATTTTGAGAGAGTCTTGCTTGTAAGAATTGAACAAAATAAAAAGCATATTCATGCATGTAGACATGTGCATCGTATTAGAGCCAATTAGTTTTATGTTTTAACTTCTGAGTTATCCCCTCAAAGAATCTCAAATTTTTTATCACATTTTGGAGATTTTTCTTCTTCCAAGTTTCCCATCTTTCTGCACTTTTCTGGGATCATATGGTCTTTCTGGCTTTTCAACGTGAAAGTGATGGCCCCTGCAATTTTGGTTCTGGATAGGAGTTGGAATCTATTGTAAAGATTCATGCCCTATAGCACCTTTCGTTTGGATTTTGGGTAAGTTGTTGAATTTCTTTTTACCCCATGGTTATTCAACGAATGAAACAAGTTAACGTTTCCAGGATCTGCCTTTTTCTTGTTTGATACCCTTATTAACATCAGTCTGATAGAAAAATCCCGTTGTAACGATTAAATGGGAGAATTATACAAAAGCAAATAGGGGAATGGAACCTCTTAAGGATGATATCATTTGACCATTTGCACACAGTAGTATGGTGGTATTTGTTCCCCAGACCTCGCGTCTTAGCGGGACTTCAACTGGATGTTGATGATGATGATGAGTATGGTGGTATTTTTCCTATGCTCTGTGATTTGTCTTACTGATTTGTTTGGTAAGTTATTACATATACGGATTCTTTTCGTAATTTCTTTGCCTTTTGCATGGACTTCTTTATGCTAACATTGTTTCTCTTGTACTTCCTGTTACTTATTTGGTGAAGATTCATCTTACTGATTTTCTTCCTATCTGTGAATTTTAATTCTTTTCAAGGTAGTTTGAGCAAAGGGGGAAAGGGAGATAAGAGTAGTGGTGGGAAGACTCCTGTAGCAAAAGAACCACAGCCACTAGAGCTTAAGGCTGAGCAAGGTTGGCATTTATCTGTGTAATTTTTTGTGCCAAATATTTAACTTTCTGGCTATTACTTCATTGTTATTCTCCACAATACTATTAATTTTGTGGTGGCCCTTGTTGGATACTATTTAGTCTATACAACTTCTTTGTTGTATCGTATCATTCTTTCATTTTGGCGTTTTTCAACTATTGATCTTGCATACTTCTTTGTGATTATTTAGTATTCTTGTATGTCAAAAATATTGCTTGCAATGGAATCATTTCAGGTGAATATCTTCCTTTTCTTATTGCCTAAATTTCATATTGAGCTTGCGTTGTTGAGTTTAGATGCTTCTTAAGGCTATGTTTGGTTGGGTGGTTATTAATAGAATGGAATGGAATGTAATGTAATATTATTCTATCGTTTGAGAGGAAGGTTTATAATGTAATGAAATGGAATAGGGTGGAAGGGGAGAGTTTCACATTACATCCTATTCTATCCTAAATAGTAAAATATGTTACCTCCGATTTGAGGGGTTTAGGATGAAATGTAAAATCATAAACAACATTTCACTATATTACATTATGAACCCTTCTTCCAAACAACATTTTACTATATTACTTTATGAACCCTTTTATCCCTCCAAAACAATAATTTTCTAATATTATATCTATTTTCATTCCATTTCATTATAAACCATTCTATTCCATTCCATTAAAAACCTTACTTGCAACCAAACATACCCTAAACGATTGTCGTATTCTGCAATTGGCAACGTGCACATGCTCCTTTATGCATGGTGTTTCCGTCTTTTGCTCTGTCTGTCTTTTAGATTATTTGAATCTCAATGTGATTGACATTTGTTATCACTGGTCTGCCTATGATTAATTATAATTCACATACATTTGTAGTTTATTTTCTAGCTTGAGTTCTATGTAAGAGGTTATCGAACTAAACTTGGGTATTGCATGGCAGTCTAAACTTAAAATGGTACTGTTTAGTGGTCTAATTTGCTTGAGGATGCTCAAGTGGAATTCTATATTTCGTGTGTTGATATTAATGTAATGCAGATATAATATTCTTTTTCCTCGAGTCAAACGTTTATAATGAGATAGGAAATGCCATTTGGTCCTTTTGTTGGGTATTGCACTAAATGTCATTGCTTTATATATTTGAAGAACTGCCAAAGAATGCCAAATGCCTGATGGATTGTGAAGCTGCTCCAATCTTAGAACGGGTTCATGAGCAGATGGTTTTATTGTCTCGAGATCCTACTATCAAACTTCCCGTGTGAGTGATAATTATTGAGCTTCTGCTATTGGGTAGAAGGATAATGAGTTTCTGAAAATTTGTTACTTATTTTCAGGTCATTTGACAGGGGACTTCAGTTTGCGAAGGCTGGTGCCCACTATACAAATCCCCAGTCAACAAGACGAGTTCTTGAGTATCCTTATTTCTGTTTTCCTCAAAAGCACAGCTATAGCCTATTCATTGTATGGCATTAATAATAGTAATGTTGTTTTCAATCTATTAACCCAAATATTAGGATCCTAAAAAAGCATGGTGTTTCTGATGATGAGGTATGAAATTTGGCCTCAGTTGGTTCTTTTAAAAGAAAATGTGTCAACTCTTTTACTTGCAATATATACTTGCAGATTTGTGTGATTGCTAATGTTTGTCCTGAAACTACTGATGAAGTTTTTGCACTTGTCCCGTCCTTGAAGGTATGGCTCATTTGACTTCTTTTTTCAATAATACTTCTTTTTTCTTGTTGATCCTCGAAAAACAAATCAATCATCCTTGTACAGTCTCGATTGAAATATTAAGCTGGAGGAAGGAATCTGTTTGTTTCGTACCATCCAATGAAGTCTAATTCATCTTCATGAATACCTTTATCTGGTTGATGTATAATTGGATGATAAGCATCTTTGTTACTGAGTTGAGCTGAGAATGACACAAGTGAATGTGTTTATAGTGTTCAGTCAAGCTAATCCAATTCACTTATTGTCATGATTTCCCCTTCAAAATCCTACTTCTTATGTCTTAATGTTCCTTTATTCACATACCATGAAGATAGATGGTTTGTAGTATTAAGTCTGCAGGTTATTTCTCACTCTCAACGATTCGAATCTGTCTCAGCTACCCCTTTGCTCATGGAAGTGTGTGATGTTCTTACGCCTACTTCTGATTGATGCCGTATCTGTTATTTGGTTATTTGTTGTGCTGTCTTTCCTGAATTGACATATGAAGTTGCAAAACCTTACTGAGAAGTTGGAAGATTTTCTTGATTATTAGTTTGCTTGGAAGGTTTTTGTTCAAATATGTTTTTGTTTCTTCCAGCCTAAGACAAGGACTCTGAGAGAACCCCTCAAGGATGTTTTAGCAGAGCTAGCTAAGCTTAAAAAGCCAGCATAAATGTCTTAGCATCTGTCTCTTCTGTCTGCTTGAAGTTGAACTGGGACGAACGACAGCATTTGATGGTTTAGGAATATGTTAACCTTTTGTTAAACAAATGTTGATAGCTCCATTTTCATACACAGAGCTTGTACATTCTATCCTTCTTTAACGGGTGCTTTTGTAAGATTTTCTAACTAGTTGTATCTGTAAGTGTGATTATCACATTACTTTCTTCTCTTCATGTGATTTATTATTCATTCAACATGCTACTTTTGTGAAGATTTGATGTGTTCAAACATAAAATTTAATTGGGAAACAAGTAGGGTATGCAATAGAATCAATCTGTAGAAAAACTGAACATTCTTCCCCCCAGTTCCCACAGAATAGGGATGGCAATTGGGCCTAGACTTAAGGTGTTTTTAATTGGCCCGAAGTTCAACTATTCTAAGTAAAATCATATTGTTTTGGTTGCAAAAGTGGAGCCTTAGGCTAGTCTAGGGTCTAGGCCTAAGCAACTCAGGTTGAACTGAATAAAATACGTTGTTTTATTCTTTTAATTTTTAAAATATTATTTAAAAAATTAGTATTAAAATTTAAAAGCTAAATTGTTAAGATAAGAAACTAAACTGGTAAGATAAAAGATTTAAAGTTTAAAAGGTTTAATTAGTATTAAATCGTTATAAAATCAGTTAAAGATTAAATAAAATTGAAAAATTTTAAATATGATTAAAAGAGATCGTCTTTAATTTAAAATTTAATTAAAAAGATAGTAATAAATGAAAATTAATTAATTTATTTTAATTTATAAAATTTAATTAGTCTATAAAATTTGATCGAATAATTAATAAATTAAACAATTTTTAATAATAAAAGTTATTAAATAAATTAACTAAAAAATTGGTTGATTTAAAATTTTTATAGTTAATTAGTTGAATCTGCTCAATTTTTTAATCATACGTTTTACTTTTATCTACCTTTTGATGGAGACTGCAATAAGCTCTACACGTTAATAAAAATGAAGATGAATTCTTTTTCTCTAAGTTATTGCTTTCCTGTTTGTTTAATTTCAAACTAATTAAACAACTTCGAAAGTACAGGGAAAGCTCGACCAATTTTTGACTAAGTATTGTAAATCAAAGAACTTGTCATCTAAATTTGTAATAAAAATTTTATGAGACCATGTTATTGACTTGTAGTAAAGTCTTAGTTTTATAAAAACGTTTGGCTCGTAAAATTGAAATCCTATCCGACTCATGGTCAAAGCTTACGTGGGAAAGGATTGACTATGTCAATATTTTAACAAAGGCTCTATTTAGTAATCAGCCGATTGCTTTAGTTATTTGCTGATTTTATCAGCTATTAGTTAATAGCTAATTCTATTAATTGATTTGATCAACGGATTGTATTACTTGTCTGTTAAGGATATTTGATAAAATTAATTGTTTAGTATTAGTTATTTACGTGTAAAATTACTTACGAGGACATGACTTTAAAAAAAAAAATAAGGATATAAATATTATATATTTTAGTATTTCGTTAAATATTATATATCTATCTCCGATAATCAATTCCAATCCTTACATGGATGATTGAAAAGTATGCTTTCAACTTGAAATTTAGATCTTTGAATCAATGAAAATATTAATTTTAAATAAACTAAATTATTTATTTTAATAAATAAAATCATTTTTATTAATAAATATTATGTAAAAGATTAAAATAAATTTATTAAGTTAAAAATAATTTATTTTTAAGTTATATTTAATATATTATTATAATTAGTGGTTGATATTAACAATTAAATAAAATTTTGTTTTTATTAAAAAATATAACTTAAAAACAATAAAAAGAAAACTAGCGTAAAATATATATGAATAATATATAAAGGGTAGAATTGACTTTTAATATGTTTAATTTGGGCTGATTCACAAAAACGCTCGTATATACAGGAGCTTTTCATGTTTGACTGATCATCACCAATCAGTCGTCGAAAAAGCCATTCTCCAAAAAGCTGTTTGAAGAGTCAAACAACTATAGTCTACAAAAGAGGCCAAAATGAAAGTTTCCAATGATTTCATGGGATTTTCCATAGGAAATCTTGCAGCTTTGTAGTGGAAATGCAGTGAAGCGCGTTGTATGATTATATATATGAACATCCTAGTCTTCGTTGATGCAACAAGCTAAGTGTCCTGTCTTGAAGTGCTTTACAGTTACATGGGTAACAAACATTCCACAACTGGGTATTCTCGTCTTCATCACTCTGACAAAGACTTCATAACTAAACCACTGTTAGCCCTCGACACCGAGGTTCGAAACATAACTTGGTTTTAGTTAGCTTGGTGGTTTAACATTTGTTTTATGCTAAAATTGTTTCTACTTGTTCGTTTGAGTAGGTAATGGAGCAGACTCTTCCTGAAAAGGTTGCTTCCTTGGAAGAAGCAGTGAAGGAGATCAGGTCCCGCGTCTCAAGTATGGAAACGAAGTTCCAATCAAACAACTCTAAGAATTCCTGCTCCAAAACCTTGGTAGTTCATGGCCTTCTTATCATTTCTTTACCTTGTCATGAAGCTATGGGTATTCAATTGTTTGCAATTTTTGTTACTCAAATGTAGGTGGAGAAGAAACATGAAGAGGGCATTGAGACAATGAAGAAGAAACAAGTTGCTTTGGAGAGGAAAGTTAAAGAGTTGACCGACATTGTTAAGGGGATGAAGTCGTCTGAATCAGCTAATTCCAAAGTTCCTACTGTTACTCAATCTGGGATAGTACATTCAATCCCTGACCTCATTGACATGAGAGATCAAGCAGTCTGTGCCACAGACAAGCCAACCAAAGTTGTTTCTGATACAACTCCAAGCTCAGAATTACACATCTGGAGTTCAGAGGTTCAGAGCAGCAATGATCCTGTGGATGATCTAAATGGATGCTTAGTAGTTCTCATTTTCCTAGTTGCCATCCTCATTGGTCTTTTCCTTTGAAGTGTTTTATAAGTTTGATTAGAACACCAGAAATTTCCGTATCTACTCCAAAGAATGTGACAATAAGATAATTTGTTATTATAATCTAAAGTATCTGAAAAACCCATGGTCGAAGTTCCTCAAAATTTTTGCTACGTCACAGCAGCTTCTAACTAAAATTTACAGTTGATTCTCCCAAAACAACTCCACAAGCAACTACGATTTTTATAATTCTTTTGCAAGCAAATAAATTAAGTGCGCAACAAATAAATCACACATAAAACACAAGAAATTTTGTTAATGTAATTTGACATTATTTATCAAAACAAAGTCTCCCCTAAATAACAAACATGAAAACTTCCCCTAAATAAATGATGATAATAATAGATATCAAAAATAAAGTCAAAGTTAAAGTCAAAGTCAAGGTCAAGGTCAAAGTCAAAGTCAAAGTCAAAGTCAAAGTCAAAGTCAAATTAACATTAAACTATCAGCTGAATAAAATAAAAACATCCAGCAAGCCCATAAGTTTCGATCTCTCCCTTGGAAAAAACCAATGCCAAAAGAAGCTAAAAATCACAAGAAGTGGAACGAAGAACTCGTTCTTTGAGCTATTGAAGGATGGTCATACCCTCGTAAAAAATGCCTTGAATGTGATCCAGAATAAGGAGGCATAAGTATTAATAGTAAGTGTAGTAGGCTGTGCGGAAGAATCAGACGAGGAGTACGACAAATCAACCACTCGAGCTTGCTTGTTGACATTAATAATCCGAAGAGAGATTTTAGGGTCGACATAGGCTCAAGCACCTCGAAATCAACACGAGATACGCCCTAAGCATGCAAAAACTGAGTAATTAAATATGGAAAATCCAATAATGTTTTTTATTTACCAACAACTGCAATCATAGTCTCAATTAGGCATATCAATGGGTCGAGTCGGGTCGGGCTCAGGCTTAGCATGGTGGCCCACAGGCTGACCCATAGCCCACACAGGCCGACCTGACCCGACCCGTCCATTTATTTTTAAAGGAAAAAAATTCAAAACGACGTTGGGGACTAGCTATGGTCAGCCTGCGACCCAGCCTGGGCGGACCATGGTCAGCCCGTGACCCAGCCAACCTGGGCTAAAAACGAAACTGGCCGGACCATAGTTGTCATCCCTAGCCTCAATAATCAATCTCTCCAGATTTATTTTAACTCCGGTGCTTATCGTATACATAATATTAGCTTGAGCAGGATAAATTATCATAGTATATGTGCTGGGCATCCAATTAGTTAGCAAAAGCTTATGAAGAGCAAAATATTTTTGTGTAAAATCAGAAGCACGTAGTGCAACAGCAAAAAGCCAAGATGACAATTTATCAATAGGCAATACACTTGCTAACATATCATTAATGACTCACTTCAATTCCATTCTCATAAGATTGATTCCTAGTTAAATTCACAAACCCCAAAAATGCATTCAACAAATTAGGATCAAACTTAATCAATCTCTCCCTCGTATAAACCATATGAAAGTATAAAGCATTATCATCAAAGACTCATCCAAATTATAATAAAATTCTCGCTTCGCATTAAAGTGATGTGACAATAAAGTAGCTTGTAACAAATTCCTCTCAGTCAACAAAACATCCAAATTAAATTGTTTATACTCAGATAAATTTATGGGATTATTGAGAACAAACCAGTTGAAGAGAGAGTATTCCATCGCTTGTCAAGAGGAAAATTTGGGGGACAAAGCTTGCTCCACTGAGAAGCGAGCAGGTTGTTGATCAAAATCAGTGGGGACTGGGCAGGATGGCAATTTTGATTTTGATTTCCGCCTGGAACTGGAATCTGAACTGGCTCTGAAATTAAGAGGTAGCAAGTGGTGAGGCATCCAAAATGATTTCCAAGCTTGTGATTTCACTCAACCTCTGGATGAAGAAGGAACAACATATTGATAAAAAACAACCGGTGGTGGTCGCTTGATAAGCACAATACTAGAATCCTCAGAATCAGAGGAAAAAATCTTCAACAAAAGATTCCTCAATAATTTGAGATAATACACGTTGAATATCTTTAACATTAGACTGTATTATAGGAATTGATGGAGGATCTGAGAGCACAATGGGGTCTATCGAGGAGGAATCAGTGCCGGTGGTTAACGGTGTTCAAAAAAGACTATCACTGATGACTCGAGAGACGAGGTGACACTCTTGTGGTCAGAGGGTCTTAGCTAGCCCGTGAGGGAGAGGAGGCCGATACACGTGTTGAAGTATGAGAAGATGCCTGTTGGGTGCATTTGGTACTGGCCATGGTTACTGGTTGAGGAAAACGAACAAGAAAAGGGGTGGGGGAGGCATCAAAGAGAGAGAGAGG
>JANZXR010000003.1:3834715-3883146 GCA_027575705.1 Erythroxylum echinodendron
ATCGCATTATAATTAATTAGCTGTATAATTCACATATCGCATCATCAACCATTTCAACATTAAGAATAACAACATAGATGCGAATTATTATCATTAACTACCTTTATATATAACGCTTCATCAACTCAATCAATCAACCGAGCCTGCTCCTTTTCTATATACGAATGTTTGGGATGTATGCAATTTTGGCCCAATGTTTCCCCTTCGTTCTCCCGTACCTTTTTGCCAGTAAAGGACAATCATAGATATATAGATTAGAAAGGGAGGATGGCAAACCCTCCCCTGGCAAGGTTTTCAGATGAGGACAGTCCGAAATTCTCAACCTTTCGAGGGAAGTAAGGTGGCGAAGTCCTTCCACAGACCTCAGATTCTCGAGATTAGATAGCCAAAGACTGATTAGAGTGGATGGCAGCCCTTCTTCTGGTAGGAATGCAATCTCAGGGCAATTCTCAATGTGTAATCTTCTAAGACGGGTGAGATCATGAAATCTTCTGTTGAACAGAAAATTCTGAAAATCCGGAAAATCTATGATTTGAAGATGGGTAAGTGTAGAGGGCAAAACCTCATCTGGCACCACCACCTGGAGCCTAGGGCAGTACTCGATTGTCAACTTTTCAAGAGAATCAAAACGTTGAAGCCCTTCGTAGTTCAGAGATTTTAAATATGGCAGTTTGCAAATCTTAAGAGAAGTAAGAACGGAGGGCAGCAAGGACACCTCTGGGAAGCATTCCATTTCTTCTTCTTCATAACCCATAATAGTGAAGGAAATAAGAAAAGTGAGTTTCTGCAAATCCCAATTCATACGCCCGGCAATCAGTTTCTTGCAATTGTCGACAGCAAGGGATTGTAGTTTCAAAGGCAAACCATCTCTTGGAAATGTCTCGATTTCTGGGCATCTAATTATTTTCAACGTCAAAAGGGCATGGAGAAGAGAATGCATACGCTCTGGTAGGAACTTCAGTTTTGGACAATCCTCAAGAATAAGCTCTGTCAGAAATTCAAAAGAGACAAATTCCTGAGTGGGTGAACAAAAGGATTCAAAATGTGGACATTCTTCAATTCTCAGACTCTTCAATTTAGGGAACAACTCTAATGGAAAGCACTGGAGCGGTTCATGTTCGGCAATTATAATTTCTTCAAAAGAAGAGCCAAATTGCCCAATCTTTTCCAGTACAGATTCCTGGATGTTAACAATTGCGAGATAGTTGGGCCTTTTGACGTAGAACTGATCACCATTAGTTAATTGTAGTGAAGAAAGGTTGGGAGCATGTGGAAGTGGAACACAATTATGAAGCTGCGGAGAATTCACAATCACAAGCTTTGTCAAAGAGGGAAGATGAATAGGTAGAGTGCCTTTTAAATTAGGACAATTTTCTACACTTAGCTCTTTGAGACAAGGAAAGGCTGCACTTTCACTCTCACCTTCTCTTCCATAAGGTCTCCACTCTTGCCATTGAGGCATATCTTTAAAGCATAGGATCTCAAGAGATTGAAATGGCTTCACTGCTGAGACACATCTACCATAGAAATCAGAATCAATTACCCTCACTTCATTAAAACCTGTAACTTCCAGATACTTGAGATTAGACATCTGCCCAACTGGTGGTAGGAAGGAACAGTATTTACATCGCTCAAGCGTCAAAGAGACTAAATTGGTAAACGAAGAGTCTCCTAACCAATTTGGAAAGCTAGTACCTCCATAACCAACGATTGAAATGACTTCTATTTCTGTGTGAGGCTCCAAACCATCAAGTACAGCCTCTTCGTGACGTGGATCATCAGTATCACCCACCCAATATAACCCCAACTCCTTAAGGTTCTTCTTACACTTGATCTTGGCTTCCAAAGCGTCTTTGGCGTTCAACACATTTTGAAGATTATGAATTCTAAGCGTTCCTCCAAGATGTTGAAGGCTCCCCAATTCTTTAACTCCACAACCCTCCTTCTTTCCCACAAAGAAATCAGTTAACTTTTGCAGCTTTATCAATTTGCCCATATTTGGAGGCATCTCTCGCAAATATGTTCCTTGCATATCAAGATAGTGCATACTGATCATCCTTCCCATTTTAGTCAGCAACGTACGAAGCGCCAAGCACCTACTTAATTTCAAAGTCTGTAAATTGTAGAAACTACACAAGCATTCAGGTAAACTTCTGATTGATGTTGAAGAAAGATCTAGATATCTCAAATGTTCCAGACGGCTGATTGAACTGGGCAACTTGAACACTTTCTTAAATGGGGACAAAGATAGCACTCTTAATCGTTGCTGATTTAGAAATAAATCAGGAATCATCTCTTGCGGCATTTGTCTTTGTTGGCTCCATTCTGAATCATCCAACAATGGTAAGAACGTGCGCAAGAGGCGAGATTTGAAGATGCTTGAAAGTGGCCCAGATGATGATCCTTCTTTCTCTGTCTCCCATGAAAAATAACGAAGCTTGTCGAATGTTCTGCAAGAATCTTGATTCTCAAACCTGAAGCAAAAATCTCCAGCCACAACTCTAGCCAAGTCATTGATCAAGTCATGCATGACAAAAGAATTATTAACATGTTGGAAAAAAGACCTTGATACTAGCTCCTCAAAGTACCCTTCACCCACTTCTTCCATTGTCTCGTTTCCTTGTTCAATCAAAAAACCTTCTGCCATCCACAAAAGGATTAATTGCTCCTTCTCAAATTTATAATCTTTAGGAAATATGGAACAATAGGCAAAGCACTGCTTTAGATGAGATGGAAGATAACGGTAGCTCAATCTTAGAACTGGAAGAACGTCATCTACAGAAAATTTCCACAGATCATTTCTTAATACGTTTTCCCAATGCTTGACATGTCTCTTAGAGCCTAAGACACCTCCCATTACTTTCACAGCTAAAGGAAGGCCGTCACATCTTTTCACAATCTCTTTACCAATTTCTTCTAATCGTGGATAATCATGAGAGTTTTGATCATCAAAAGCATATTTGCAGAATAATTGCCAGCATTCAGTAAAAGCCAACACATCTAAACGAAATATTGGGCTAGATCTCACCGTTGCTGTTACACCATCATTACGTGTGGTGATAATAATCTTGCTTCCACCAACTCCAGATTTCAAAGGCTTTGACAAAGTGTCCCAATCAGTGAAACTTTCGTTCCAAACATCATCTAACACAAGCAAGAACATTTTTCCCGTCAATTTCTCCTTTAGCTCAACCTGGATCTCGTACAGGGTCTTATCATCGCAAACAATTTGAGCCACTTTCTTCGCAATTTCTGTTGTTATTCTTGGAACATCAAAGTTTTCTGAAACGGTTACCCACCCTCTAAGATCAAATCGGTTTCGAACTCTTTCATCTTCGTAAATGAGCTGGGCAAGTGTAGTTTTCCCAATCCCACCGAGGCCCACGATGGAAATTATACTCAAGTTGTTGCTGTGATTGACATCATCCGAAAGCAGCACTTCCATTATCGCTTCCTGATCACGTTCCCTACCAAAAATGTTCGTCCTTTCAACAAGAGACGTAGTGGTTATCCTTTGGGTGGATTCTCCACCTCCTATGATCTCTCCCAGGCCAAGCACATCCTTCTGATTCACCAGATCTTCTATGGTCTTCAGTAGCTTCATCAACCTCGCTTTCAACCCTTTCTTAAATGACGTCCGAGGGCGTAAAAACGGGCGAACCTCAGCTATGGCGCATCGAGATTCAGCTTCGAGTTCCAGCCGAGCAGCTTGATAATCAATCTCGTCCAACAAATCATCGGCTTCAAAGAAAACACTTTTAAGGTCGTCAAGCCATTGTTTAACAGCTGGCTTCCTGATCTCCTTTTCCTCTGCATCGTCGAGAACACCTCGAACGGAGTTCAAATAAATCTTCAACTTTTCCAAGAGCCCATCATCGAGTTTCTGACCTGTGACAAAATCCACAAATCTTCTAGAAGCCATTCTGTCAAATAGAACATTGAGGAAAGCACCGAGAGCGGCTCCACCGGCAGCCAAGCCAATCTCTAAGGCCATGGATCTCTTATTGCAAGTGTATCTAAAGATAGAAGCTGCGAAGGACTATATGAAATCCCGATGAAGAAGGAAGATATAGCAAGAAGAAGGAAGATCTGCAGGTACAATCTTAGGTCTAAATGAAAGAAAAGATACAACCTTTGCTACGGGAGATCCGAAGACTTGTTGACTAGAAAAGATGCAAAGAGAAGATACAACCTTTGCTACGGGAGATCCGAAGACTTGTTGACTAGAGAAGATGCAAAGAAAAGATACAACCTTTGCTACTAGAGATCCGAAGACTTGTTGACTGGAGAAGATGCTTGGTGGATATCATAAGTGAGTAATATACTTTTAAGGTAAATTATAAATTTGGAAATTCACTTAATGTTAATGAAAAGGGCAAAAATGGAAAAGTGAGCGGTCTGCTCTGTTAGGTAAGCGTGTCCAACTCTTGGCCACGATTAGACCATGTTCCTCCGGAAGACAAAGAAATATTAAGCTGACCGAAATACACTTGGAATTGCAAATCCTGCCAACGTCTTATTCGTATGTCACTTCATTTCCACTCACACTAACCGATGCATAGGAGCTAAAAGATAAGGTTGCAGCAATGAGACGTATAGGGATGGGCTTCCCAAAATAGTTCAATGTGTTCCCATCCAGAAGCAAAGCTCCTGTCTGCAACAATCAAGTGATCAATCGGGAGGGTCCTGAATCAAAACTATTACCAAGTTACATTTGCTAATCCAAAATCAACGGAAAATGGAAAAAAGAAAAAGAAAAAGTGGAATATGTCTTGCCTTTAATTTTAAAAAAATTTGGAAAAACTTATAGTTGTTACTATCAAAATAACCTATCTCGATTTTCAATCCCGATCATAGTGAGTTAAAATTAACTTAAATTAATAATTTAATATAATAATGATAAATTATTAGTTTAATTTAGATTTTTAATAAGTTTGGTTCGAATTTAAGAATTAAGTTGAAATGTTATATTGATTAGTTCATATTTGTCAATATATTATTATTTTTTATCCGAAGTTTAAAATTTTAATTTTTATAAATAACTGAAAATTAAAAAAATTTCTAAAATTTATATACAAATGAAATGTGGATTAAGCGGAACAGAATTCACTAGATGGCAGTGACATAGAAACACCAGTTTCTTTCATAAATCTTACATCAAAACACTGTCTATGATGAATGGTATAAACTCTCTAAACAAAAGTTTTTTATTGTCGCTAATAAGATAACCTAATCTCAACTTTTAAACTTTTTCTAATATATCCTAAACTTCATAAAAGTTATGTCTTTTATCAAAAAGAAAAAACCTTCACCCATTTAACCAACTAGTCAACAGCGGCAGGCATGAATGTCCAAAGAAACCATCTCATTGCACGCGAAGGATAGACGCGCAAATCATGCTGGGAATGACTTGAGCTCGGTACTCATGATATGAAGAAGATAAATTAGGAGATAAAGATCATGCATGTTGACAAATTAGGAGATAAAGATCATGCATGTTGTACTTCCTATTTTTTCATTGACAAGTTGTTTGTAGAATTTCTAGTACATATAGGTTGTGTGAGCCAAGGCAGCTAGTCACCACCAGCTGGTTAATATCATCCCTTGAATTTGTGCAGGAAGAGAGGGTGAAAAGGGCCGGTTTGTTGATTGCTCTCACAGGCTACTTGTGGTGGCATCCGTAGCCATATCTGCAAGTGCCACAGCAGGCGCTCGTATGAAATTCATTGAGGATTTAGTTTATCCCCAAGCTGGTAAGTAACCATGCACACATCAACAATGGTTTCCACAATCTGAATGATCATGTTGCATTTAACCTGTTCGACGGTTCGATATGTGCAGGTTGTCGTTGCTGTTACTTCACTGGGAGGATACCGTACTTGAGATGTGGGAAAGTCTGCTGTGATGGTGGTTGCTGTTGAAGATTCAGTATGATGTTGCTATGGCTCCGTCTTTTGTGTTTTATCTTCAATGTTGCTTATCCTTGAACAAATAAGTTAACATTGGCTTTACTAGTACGCAAGATACAGGAAGCTTCATAGAAATCTTTTCTGCTTCTTGTTTATGGATGTTTCACATCCCATGTACCTCACATTTCCTATCAAAAATAAAGCATTGATCTTCAATGACTGGTTAAAGCATAGAACAATAGCAGCAAAGTTCTAGCAGATTTCAAGTTTTTTTTCCCACAGAAGTGGTGATTGCTTTTCGATATTTCATCATACATTCCTAGTGATCATGGCAGTTTAGGACAAAGGAGTCAGAAATGCGAGGATCAAACGTGGAAGTCAGTAAATTATATGCAACTTGTATGAGTATAAACTCATGTCATATTAACCTGCGATTCTAAGTTACAAGGAAAAAGACATACTTGTGCATCTTATATTGCGAACTCAACATTGGTCTTGACAAAAGATTACTGCAAGTAAATGCAGCATTCATTACATAGTTACCTGCCAAAACATTAGTTATATACTATGCAAATAAGGCATTCTGAAAATTTGTTCCATTTCCTGATTGCATCGGGGTGTATTTATCATCAAGTGAAAGAGGACTAACTATGTTCAGATGAGTATACTCTGCACAACTTCAAAACAAACCCCGCGTGGGAGCCATTGAATCGAACAAGTGAAGAATGGCAGCAATAGCTGTCCAGAGAAAACATTTCACTTCACGAGAAGACAAGACTCACATGTCATGCTGGAAAGACTTCAGCTCTACCATCATACGAAGAAGATTAAGAGATTAAAATCATTTCATAATTATTTCTATATTTCAAGTTGTTTGTAGAATGTCTGATATAAATAGGATGTTGTGCACAAGGCTAGTCACCACCAACTAGGTAATATTAACCTCCAACTTTTGCTGGAAGAGATGGTGAGAAAGGTCACATTTTTGACTGCTCTCATATGGCTGCTTATGGTAGCATCCATAGCAATGTCTGCAAGTGCCACAGCAGGCCCTCATCTGAAACTCACTTGAGAATATACAATTTCTAAATTGTAATAATCCTGTAAGTTTTACTGCTGTTATTGTATCATGATATGCATTTGACAAATTCAACTGTCAGATTTATGCAAGTTGTTGTTGCTGTTACTTCGTCAAGATGGTGGAAACCCCGAGATGAGGGAGAGTTTGCTGCAGTGATGGCTGTAATTGCTGAACATCAATATGATGTTGCCACGGCTCCATCTTTCGTGTTTGGCTTCAAGCTCACCAAGTGAAATTAATAATTGCTTCACCTAGTATGCAAGACACAGGAAGTTTCCAAGTAATATTTTTCTGCTGCTTGTTTATGAATGTTTCAGATACCATGTACTTCATGTTTCCTATCAACAATAAAGCATTGATCTTCAATGAATGCTTAAAGCATAGGATAATGGCAGTAAAGTTCTATCAGCACGACTTTTTCCCAGAATCTGGTAATTGCTATTCAGTGTTTAGATTCCTACATATCATGGCAACTTAAAGGGCAAAGTATGAGTGTGGGATATCATTTGAGACATAAATATGTTTTGTAAATACGAAAGTAAACATGTTAAATATGATTTCTAGACGGGATAACCCTGTACAATAAGTTTACTTCTGGCTTTTGTAAAATATTATCACATACAAGTAGAATAATTTCGTTTTGAACAATGCTAAATGTCTATACTACCCAATGTCCTAAGCTTAATGCTAATAGTTTCAGAAGTAGGGACCGTTGAAAAACCCACTTGATGAAACTTCTTCTCACATTAAGAAGACCAAGGTGCCCCAAAAAATCAAAACCCACATGATGAGCCACAGACAAGATGCTCTACAACATGCTGAATTTTTATCGGTAACACCAACAAGAAACCTGCATTCACCAACTGACGGGTCTAGGAAAGTCACCATTCCAAGACCGTCAAAATCACAGCTGCGCTCATTTTGCATCTGCAGCTGATAGTAGCTGTTAAATGCATAAGAGATATTTCCTTTTTCCCCAATTCCATTGCACGATCCACCATAGTTGAGGGTTGTGCAATCTGCAACACTACACGCAATTCGCATGTGGTTCGCCACAGCTGACAAATCCTTGGAGGGGTCTGCCACACACCATCTGGCTGGAAGATACTCAACATTCTTGGCATTCTTCAGTACTTTGCTACCCGAACCAAGGTTAAGTGCATATTTAGCCTGGCCATCAAAGGAGAAGATCCCCCAATGCCTTTCAAAATTTCCTGGAAGTACACTCTTTGCCCCTTCATCAAGAAGGCTAAAGAGATAAATGTCCATGGGTGGGACTCCTGGTCTCAGAGGAGTCCCTTTGTTACTTAGAACATGATTTATAAGACCCTGGTTGAAAAACCTTGCTGCTGTAAGATTTGCTCCAATGGCTCCATCAGTTGGCCAACCCACCTCCCCAATAACAATGGGCATCTGACCATATCCAAGTTTACTTAGGGCTGCAACTAAAGTGTCAAAGTTCCCATCAAATGCATTAGAGTAAACATTAGATCCATCAGTTACAGGATGAGTCGTCCCCTCAAAGAATGCATAATCCTGCGGGAAATCCGAGTTTTCATAAAGGCTGAGAAATGGATAGATATTTACGACAAAAGGTGCGCCATTTGAATTGAGGAAGGAAACTAGTTGAGTCATGATTTGAGTTAGCTCAGGTCGAAATGCTCCTTGAGACGGAAGGGACGATTCATAGGCATCAGCATTGCATGGGACTACAAGCTTTACGTAACCAGCAAGATTTGCTTTAGTCAAAGACTGTTGCAGATTGAGAAGAGCAGGCATGATATATGATTGAAATTGACCCGAGTAACTTTGAAGGAAGGGTTCATTTCCCACAGCAATATACCTGAAATCATATAAAAGTGACATTCAGAGAGGTATATTGAACTCTTGGAACATGAAGAACATAAACAAGAGCATATCAAATTCTAATATACAGAAATCAGAGTCTGAAGCATTTACTTATTGAGATCATGAATCTGTGACTTAACCTCCCAAAACACTGGAAGTATATCCACAAGGACAATTCTATTCTCTCAGAACATGGCTTTGTAATTCTACGAGGCAAAATGAGAAACAAAGCTCATTCATTTAAGCCACCACAATTCCAGATGACGGATGATTAATAGCCTTGGGAAATTACGTTCTTGAGGCGGAAAAAAAGGTGGAAAATAGGTTAAATAGAGAAGGTCGCTTATGAACAGAGTAACTAAACACAAAATCAGCGCATTTTTTTGGAATATTTGTAAGTTATTAGATGATATCTTCAGTGCATAATTTTTAGAAATTGGGCAGACGCCAAATACCATCAAATGACTGGTGATGACTAGAACCTAGGACAATGAGCTGTGCAAGCAACTTGGTTTCTTGCAATAGGAAGTCCAGCATAGCCAACCACAGCCTTCACAGACAATAATGTTTGTTGAAGAGGAACTAAGACACACCTCAGCTGCATAGGCCTATTAGACATTCACACTGAGGGCATCCTATCAAAACAGAGTTTATCAAACACAAACAAACAGATTCTATCACCAAAAATATAGACACTTGTTTTGAGCTAAGATTAACTAAAGAAATGGCTAGGAGTCGTATGACAAACGGGTTAATGATGACTATAGCATAACTAATCAGACTACTGGATTGGACACAAATCGTTTAAATGTGTGTGAGGTTATTTTATTCTTGTAGTATCCTGTTAAGGATGATTAACAGATAGTAGCAACTAAGTAAAAAGCTAAACTTTAAACGTTTAACCAAGTCTCCTAACTTCTATCCGATCCAAATTGGTAACCGTCTGCAACATTTAACTTGAAGTTAACCAAACATCTTTACAGTTTGAAGGGTGTAATTTTCCACAAATTTCTGACATTGCCAATAAGTGAAGACGTATTCTTACATATGCTCTGCCTGATAAAGGAGAAAACTTTGAAAAGCAATGGGTTTAATGCCCTCTTTGCACACTAACAAAGAAAGCCATTTTTTCTTTTTCTTAATGCAAATGACAAGCACCCTCAATAGGAACAGAAAATCTCATTCGCAAGAAGAGAGTGAACTCTGGTAGGCAAAATATTACCAAAAGCAGGAGAGGAAGCAAAAGTAAAGATTCTGCCTTTTACTTCTGTTTCCTAGCCCTTATCAGCAATCCAATATACCGAACAAAAGTCCCATTCAAGAAGAATGGAACAAGAAGGTGAAGAAACAGAAGAAAGAACCTGATATCGACACCGCCCTTAACCACATATCTTGACAAATTCTGGCGAACCCATAAATCGGAAGCAGCTGTGGAAGAGCTAAGAGTTGCCAACATTTCGTTGGGGATCCCCACCATGACCTGAATCCCACTCCCCACCAAAGATTGAAGCACATCTGGGTCTGCATCAAACAGCTTCACCTTCTCTATCTTATTATCTTTCATCAGATCCACCACTGTTGATGGTTTCAGTCTGTGGAATGACACAGACCCCCAGTTCACTCCTATTCCTGATTCTGAGACTAAAAAGGACCCAGATAGTATAATCGACATAAAGATTAGAACTTTCCTGAATCTCAGCATCTTATGTCTGCAAATGGAAGTGCGCCTTTCAATCTCAGTCAGTCAGACACCCACTGGTTCTCTTAGGGGGGTGGGGCAGTAAGTGATAATGTTGAATTGGAGCAAGAAGAGCGAAGTGGCAATGATGGTGGCGAGAGAGGGGTGGCAAATGCAGAGAGCCTGCTAAGTGCTAAATACAACAGCAGCAGCAAATGTAACTGCTAAAAGAAGCAAAGTTGTAAGAGAACAGACCCACTGTTATGGATATTTTGCTCCAATGTCCCAAGTACCCTCCACAACCTTGGCACAGGTGTGAACAAATTTCCACTAATTCAACATCTTCTTTCCTATCTTTCATGGAATCTGTAATCAATTAGTATTTTTAATGCTTCATTTTCATTCCAGGTGGTTACTAAAGATTGGATATTTCTGAATTTTTATGAGGGACATACTGACATGACGTGTTAACTATCAAAACATACTTCTGTGTCTTCAACAACACTTAACCGATGCAACACTATTTTTAATTGCAAACATTGTCGTTTAATAAAAATTAAATCAATTAATAATGGTGAGAGATATCGGTGATGGCTTCTTTAAGATGATGATAAGGAGACTACCGACTCTCACATGAAAATGGTCACTCCCTGTCGACTCCTCTCCACGTCCACAGGCCCACCACCAAGCTTTTATAAGGTCTCCAGTGCTTGATGAAACTCTCACCGTCTGTATTTGGACACACCAATCATGGTTATGTCTGCTAATTGTCAATTTGTCATTCCCCTAAACTTTTGTGCACGTCAATGTGGCATCTTTACATTTATATACTGCCTTATCTCGTTATTCCGTTGACAGTAACTTATAATTCGCATCCTCCATGTGAACGTGCGCTTGGAATTCTGAACATAAAGGCAGGTTGTGCTAAGATTCTTAAAAAAAGAAGAAGATTAACTCTACTCAACCCAATTCATAGATAACAATAAAAGTTTAATTTTAATTTAATAAATTCGAGACGCACTGTTAGTGAATACATAAAACTAATTAAGTTGAACTCACACAACAGCTTAAGCTATTGTGAAGAAATGGTCACTTAATATGATATCAGAGTCTCTGTGACCAAGTGGTCGTAAGTTCAAATCCTACCACCTACCTATCATTCAGCACAAGGTAGAGTGAGATTATGCAAGTTCCAAGCTTAAAAGGCTTTCACTTGAAGGGGTGTGTTAGTGAATATATAAAACTAATTAAGTTGATCTCACACAACAGCTTAAACTATTGTGAAGAAATGGTCGCTTAACACACACGTAAATATTTAAATTTTGAAGTTTGCTCACAATTCAAACTTAAATTTTACATTTTGCTTGCTATAAAATCTTTTAATTTTAAATTTTTTAAAATTAAATAAAAGTCTAATTAACAGACAAAATCTAAGAAGTTCTAATAATCGAATTAAAGTCTATCTTATAAATTTATTTCAAACATAAAGCCAAATTATAAATTTAGTAATTCGGGGTTATTATTGTTTAGATAGTGACAGAGTTGATGTTAGACTGTTAAGCTAATTATAACAAGGTAACTAAGAGTCTATCTACCCAGTACGCTCAATTATTATTGTTAAACTGCGGGTTCTCCCTTCAGAGACATAGGATAAAATTAGAAAGATACAGAACAGATTAGCATGACCTTTACATAATGTTGACATGTACAATTAGAGGAATGATAAGCAGATGTTTACAGCATAGCAGGTATGAATAGAACTTTGTAGCTTATCTTTGTTTTTTTCTATAACTTTTTTTCTAAACTTGTATCAACTCACGACGATTTTTAGTTTTTTAATTATTATTATTATTTATTAACATGTATGAGCACCATATCAGGTGTCTTAATTGGTTCTATTTTATTGTTTATTTATTTACTTATTTAATTTTATGTCCCAACTCTTTTAACATATTAGTTTTCAGATCTACTCTTATAACCTACATCACTTTTTCATTGTCACGTTTACATGTGGGTCTACCGGAAATAGCCTCTCTATTCTGTAAAAGTAAGGTTGTGTACTATCAGACCTGTCCAGACTTCCCTTTGATGCGGGACTCAGACTGAATGTGATGATGATGATGAACCCTATCTTATAAGCCAAGTTCACGGGAGCATTAAGCTCAAGAAACTCTTTCACTTTCCCTTGCATCTTACATGTTGGATTCTTCTTCATGTCAATAAAAACAAATACAAACAGACGAATTTAGTGAAAATCCAAACAGTTGATGGCTATAGTTACTCTTTTATCAGATGATGGCTCTAAAATCTCGGATTATGGAAGGTAGTTTCTGTTTGGAAGCTGAAGATATATACATCCCTGAAACTTTTTCCAAGGCCTTTTGAAAACTTGGACAAAAGCATGCACATTGGCTAATAGAGGATTCTCTTTTTATCTCTTCGTTCATGGCATTGCACCACAAAGAGAAAGCACACAAAAGAATTGGCTTGTCTTCCTTTTTCAAAAGATTGTCAAAGCAAAATCATCGGCAATCGCTCACACAGATTGGTCATCTCTCAACTAAAGAAACCATGTACTTCCTTTTCTTGGAATCCTCCTTTTGTTTGCTCTTTTTTTCTTTTCTTGTATATGCTTATTCTAGCTTTATATTGTGTAAGCTCCTAGTCATTGAACACGGTGATCGTTATCATCTGTTTCTATCAATTGCAGACATGACTTTGCCATTTTGTAAAGATTAAGGTAACAGAATTCATGCCTGAATGTGCTCATTTCGAGTGTGTGAGCTGGAAAGGAAGCAATCCCATAATCTGCAAAAAGAAAAGGAAGCAAATGATTGATCGAGATAAGTTTAATTGTTAGTGACTTTCGTGACACAGAGCGTCACTATAAAAGGTTTATTTTTATTAAATATTTTACTTAATTTTGAATTAATAATGTATTATTATATCAAACATACACTCAGAAAAATAGACATGAACAATATCAGGCTACAACAATCATGATAAGCCTGTGAAAACAAGACAACATATGTGCTGCTTCACACAAATTGATTAACATTCTTGGCTGGTTAACATTCTTGGCACATAATCTATTCTCTGTTTTGAACCAAATGTCAATATCTTTTGACATATTTTGGCAGTAACAGTTCCATGACAATCAAGTAACTTCATTCAAAGATATGCATCCTTTGATCTGAATGGCTAGTTCTTGGCAAAATCGGGCTGGTTCGTCACAGATCTCACCCATGCCCATCTATGGTCCCTTGTGTTAATCTCATTCTTAGCCACTGCAACCTCGTCCACAGGAATGTAGGCGTAGCTTCCATTTATAGGACCAGCAACAAATCCTGTGTAACCAGCCATAACTCCATGAATCGCGGAGTGCGCCAAGAGGGTACAGTATGTATTATCGGTGGCATTCGCAGCGACTGCACGAATCATGTACGTAGGATCAATGTACTTCACAGTGAATAACTCCTCTGGATGGTCTCTGGACCACCATTTCCTGAGCTCCGACTTCAACCATGGTCCAACATCCAAGAACACAGGATTGCCAGACTCGTCTCTTTCTTCTTTCTGGGCATCAGTTCTAGGAATCAGATCCTGTCCACCCCCTTCGGCCACAACCAGTACTGCGTGTCCATTCTCCTCCAGTCTTTTGTCGAGAAACTCAAACAGACCTCCTTCTCCTTCCAGGTAAAAATCAGTTTCAGGAATTAAGCAGCAGTCTACGTCACGACTACTTAACGTTGCGTGCAGAGCTATGTGACCTGTGCTTCGACCCATTAGCTTCACCAAGCCAATCCCATTCACTGCACTCTCAGCCTCCACATGAGCTGCACTGACCGCCTGTTGTGCCATTTCCACTGCTGTTTGGAACCCAAATGATCTGTCGATAATGCCTATGTCATTGTCGACTGTTTTTGGAATTGCAGCAACTCCAACATATAGTTTCCTGCGACGAATTTCATTGAATATCTTCACAGCCCCTCGCATTGTTCCATCCCCTCCAATGATATAAACCTGATGGAAACATTTACAGTAGAAAGGAGAGATCCTATCATACACAAAAACACCTATGCTTTCCTAGAATTTTGCAGGAGATAGGAGTTGCGAAAATGTATTTAGGCTCAACTTGCCTTTGTTATGTAAGTCTAGTTATTGAACTTCTCCGATTATTACATTTTAGTTTGAAACCCTTCTGTTCTTTACAATTGAATCTTAAAATAATTAAAGTAAAAATTTAAAATTACTTTAAAATCTGAAATAAAAATGTTTAATTTGTCAAATAAAAGCCAAATCTCTTACACTAAACGCCAAGGAATGGTTAAGGTTACAGGAGATTTACTTTCTACCAAGATGAAATTATTTCACAAGATTTCTTATGAGATCAATGGCATCTTCGGGTATTCAACGTGAATCGATTTGAAAATTTGATTTACTTGAATATCACCGGAAAAAAAAAGTAGATAATGTCCTCCAGAGAAGAAGCTAACCTGATTAAAGCCACGACCTTCAATAGCGTCGACAATCTTCTGGAGATCAAAACCACCCCTTGAAGTTTCAAGAGCTGTACCACCCCTCTTGTGCCAATTATGTACAAGCTTTGGATTAAGCTGTATCGGCTCTCTAGAGTAAAAACCTCTGTAACCAGCAGTGACCCCGTAAATCTCACGCACTCCATATTGCTCCCACAGCCCCACCACAAGCTCTCTGATCACCGTGTTCAAACCAGGACACAGTCCACCGCACGTAACAATACCAACCCGAATGTTGCTGGGGTCGTAAAAGATTTGCTTACGTGGACCCGCACGGAGATATGCCACTTGGGAAGATTGAGAAGGGAAGGTTACAGACAGGTCGAAGATCACGTGGCGGAGTACGATATCGGAGTCTGCGAGATAAAAGCCTTCGGTTGGTCGGTAGAAATGGTTGTTGTCCAGCGGATTGGTGTATGTTTTAAGGTCTCGTAGATAGTCGGTCAAGTGAGGCAGCTTGTGGAGGTTAACGGGACAAGAAGAGGGGCGCTCTTCTGGGTTTATTGTGTCGGTGGAGTTGGTTATCTCCGGCGAAGAAAGGGCCATGCTTGTGACGGTGATGGCGGCGATTACGACGATGGAACGGCGTAGAAAGAGGAAGTGAAAAGGCGAGAAGAAAGAAGGGTTTTGACTGTTTCGAGAACGTTGCTGTGGAGTGTGGTCGTGGCGAGGTGAGAAGGGGGAAACGTGGAGTTTTCGGGGACACGTGGAGACCACCTTAGGTGCCACGAGGCGACAGAACTGGAGATTTCAGTGGCTAATGTCAGTTTAACTGTTACAATGGAAAATAGTTTTTAACTGTTACATTTCAAAGGTATCGATACATGTTGATAGTGGCTTAGGAACAACTAATTTATAAATTATTTCTTATAATTAATTATAATATTACCCTAACTAATATAATTATATCTAGCCAGATGATTTAATTATATACAATCAATAATAAAATTCTTCGAGTTGGCGCATATATTTTAATCATACTAACTTATTACAAATATAATTTATTGAAACTTCTATTAGAATCTTTGGGAAAATATCCCCGCATTGTCTTACAATTTTGCTATATTTTGTCACGAACACGGTGAGAATACATGTTTGATATATTTAGTCCATTCTTAAAAAACTTCATTAAAAGTAATATACAATACTTGATTATCACAGTACAACTTTGTCGGGGTGACGAGGATTTAAAGCCACAATTAAGAGTTGGTGTATGCATATTATCTCGTGTCCATGAATGAGCCGCGGACAGCAGTTTTTAATTTATTGAATAAAAATTAGCTTTTTAATCTTCTTAAAAAATTATTGACTTGTTTAGCGAATAGCTTATTAGTTAGCTTATTTAAACTTAATAAGTTGATTTTTAAAAATTTCATAAGAGGAGTTTTTAGAGTTAGTTATTTTATTATTTTTTTAATAACAATATTACCCTCCATTTTATTCTCTACTTTTATTCTGTGTGTTTTTAAAGTTCGTTTTTTATCATACAATTATGTCGTAAAGTTTTGAAGAATATAATAAAGGAATTAATTAAACTTTTTAATCTTATTTAATTTTATAAGTTTAGTTTATATTTAAAAATACCATAATATTAAGTTTTTGAATACAAAGAGTCACATTAAATTAATTTTTTTAGAATATAACTACTATATATCGTATATATGTCATACTATAATTATAGAGTTTTTAATTTATTAAATAGTAGAATTCATACATATTATATGAAAAAAATACTAATATGATGTAGCTTGCTGCATCATTCATATTAATAGAGAATTTAACGTTAGATTATTATTATTATTATTATTATTATTATTATTATTATTATTATTATGTTTTTTTATTAAAGTAAACTTAATTTTTGTAAAATTAAATATCTAAATCTAAATTCTTATAAGAATATTCAACGAAATACTAAGTAATATAATATTCATGCCCTTATAATTTTTGTAAAACATCATACTATCGTAATTTATTTTACACATCAACAGCTAATACTAAGTAGTTAATTTTACCAAATATCTTTAATAAACAGTTGATGTTATCAGCTGGTCAAATTTACTGATATAATTAGCTATCAGCTAACTACTAATAGAATCAGTTAACAGTTAATGCAATCCGTAGTGTGCCAAATAAGACCTAATTTTCCTCATATAAAGACACAGTAATCGAAAGTTGATATTCGTCAATCTTTCGAGAGAGGATCGGTTGTTCAATTTTGCCCTCTAATTCTGTCTAATACTCAAAAGGATATTATTTTGGCAATTAAACAGGAGATTAGAGCCTATTCAATCTTGACCAATGATCAAAACGACGACTAATCCTATCCAATGACTAAAAATGAATTAGACAGCATGACCGAGCCACCAAAAGAAACTATCAATACATCCTCGATAAGATGTAACAACGTCTATCGGGCTGGTCGGCCAACCTTTTATTTTTTGCAGGGCGTATCACCCTGGCGCAATCCGTCATTACGGCCCTTCCCAATTATACTATGCAGACAGTCCGACTACCCCGTAGCCTTTGCGATGAGCTGGAAAAGCTCATGCGACAATTTTTGTGGGGCTCGTCCACTGGACAACAACGGCTCCACTTAGTGAGCTGGGACGAGGTCTGTACACCCAAAGAGTTGGGCGGTCTGGGCATTCGGAAAATTCGAGAAACTAATGATGCCTTTTTGGCGAAGTTAGGTTGGACTCTGATCACCAAGCCTACTTCCTTATAGGTTCGAGTGCTGAAGGCAAATTACAAATTTGATTCCAACCCCCTTCCCACCTCCTTCGCTGCTAATGGAGGCTCCATGATCTGGAGGGGCATCAAGGCTACTTGGCCAATAATTCTTCAGGGTCTGACATGGAAGCTCGGCGATGGCCTTCGGACCAGATTCTGGCTTGACCCCTGGATTCCAGGAGCAGGGCCGCTCCTCACACATATCACATCTCCTGTCCCAGAGTCCGACATCAACCATTGTGTGTAATATTTCACAGACAATGCCGGCAATTAGAATTGGGACGCTTTTCAATCCTGTCTGCCTATCTCGATTCGCCGTTCCATTGCAGGAACCTTCCCGTCTAAGCCCTACCTGAGCGAGGACACATTGAGCTGGGGGGTCTCCGACACTGGGCAATTCACTATAGCTTCCACTTATTCCCTAATTATGGATCATGCAGGCACACCCCCTCACGGAATATGGAGTGCCATATGAAAGTGGAAGGGCCCTCAACGTATTAGATCCTTCCTTTGGCTATTGGCTCGTGCTTGTCTCCTCACCTACTATTTATGTACGGATGACGCTTGCTACCACTGCAGTTCCGAGGAAACCTCTCTTCATGTTGTGCGAGATTGCCCCAGAGCTAGACTAGTGTGGCGCATGTTCACTCCCCATCTCCGATCCCCTGATTTCTTCCACCAACCTCACCAGGAGTGGCTACTGCAAAATCTCCTGACTCACCACAGCGTTCTTAGGCATGAGTGGGCTATCCTATTCGGCACCACCTGCTGGTTCATGTGGAAATGGCGAAACTTGTCCCTTTTTGATAAATCTTTTATTTGGCTAACTTCAGCTGATTTTTTCATTTTGTCTTATGCAGATCGGATCCATCAAGCCGGGGAGTGGCAAAGGCGACCTACAATCAGCCCTCATCCTCATCAGGTGCAGCTCATCGAATGGTGTAAACCTCCCGTAGGTGGATTAAACTCAACACAGACGGCGCATGCATGCTTTTCCAGTCGTTGGCTTCGGCAGGCGAACTCCTCCGAGACAGTACAGGACAATGGCTTGGAGGGTTCACACAGAATCTTAGCTGGTGACCGTCGCTGATAGCGGAACTATGGGGCGTGTTTACTGGTCTTACTCTCGCATGAGATCTGGGGTATCGACGGATCGAGCTGGAAGTAGATTACATCGTTGTGATCAACTTAATCTCCTCCTCCGCCGACCGTTCAACGTCTCTCATTCCTATAGTGAGGGGAATTTACGAACTGTTTACTCAGAACTGGACTGTTGTTCATCGTCACATCTATCGAGAGGGCAACAAATGCGCGAACTGGCTAACGACCTATGCTGAACAGTTTGATGTCGGACTCACACGCTTCAATACTACACCCTCTGGGTGCCTTACTCTTCTTCTTAAGGATATGTCTGAGACTCAATTCTCGCAACTCGATTTGTAATTTATGTTCTATTTTCCCTTTTAAAAAGATTAATTGGACAGAAAATCTGACTCCAACGTTTGAGCATACGCCCAATTAATATTTGAGAAACGTTCAAAATTAATATGTCCGTTATTTTCATATACCGATGATGAATGTTAGGAAAAGACATCGATTGATTTATAAGACTAACAGAATATGCAATATTAGGGCAAATTAATGTGAGATAATTTAATTTTCTAACCAATAATTTAATTTTCTATCCAATCTCCTATATATCTCGTAATCCGCAAACAATTCTCCATCTTTAGTGAATTGTTGATTTTGGATCGGTAGAAACTGCATGATTTAGCCTCTTATCTTTCCATTCTTAACTTCCTTTCAGATAAAGAGAACGCCTTTCTTATTTCTCACTTCTACTCATGGAAATTATTTCAAAGCCCCTAATTTTTTTTAATGAAATGTTCATAGTTTATTTTCGGTAAAAAATTAAAAGTATAAAATAAATTTTTTTTAATTAGATTTAGACTTAGATTGCGTAGACTCAAACATCGTTTTACTTAAAAAAGTTGGACGTTACGGCAATTTTGACTTGGATAGCCCATAAGTCAGTCTAGTTAAAAACACCTAAGTTTGAACCCAAGAGTCAGCCCGTTGTACTCTTTTTTCTTATAATTAAGGGTAATATTATCCTAACTAATATAATTGTCTCTAAATTGATATTTTGATTTTATCTAATCTATAACAAATATGTTATATTAATTATTAATTTTATAATTTCATTCATAAAATTTATTTTCTCAATTCTTAATTGTTAAAATAAGTTTTAAAATTAGTATGCCTACTGACAAATGATGGAAATTAGCAAACTTTGGACGTTTTCTAACTGAATTCTTAAAATAAATATCATGATGTTTTATATTAAAATTAAATTCCACTGAATTAAAATTGAGAATAAATTTAAATCTTTCTTTATAGAAATTCCTGTAATAGTGAAATTAATTTAAATAAAATTAATAATAAAACCAATATGCTTAATTCGAATATAATGTTAGGATAATTAAATACTTAACAAAAATAATTTCTTATCAAATAAAAGGAGAATTAATCTTTGCTTGAAAGTTGGTATTTTTTGAAAATTAACTTAAAAGTTTGTTATTATGTATACTGTATCATATCGAACGTAAAAACAAAACTGAAATGAGCCGTATTATGTGATCGATATAGAAATAAAAAATTAAATATAAAAAGATATTAGATAAAATTTGTAGATTAAAAATGAAAAATATATAATATAATATAATTTTAACTAATACTTATTTTATTAAAAAATAAATATTTTATGTTAATTTTAATAAATTAAATTATTGAATTTAAATTTAAATTTTAACAATAACAAATTTTAAAATTTTATAGCTTAAAAAATCATTTAACTTGATTTTTGTTATACATATGCATTGTATTATACTTTTATATGATAAAGGTCTCTTAGATAAGAATAGGTGAGTTAAGCAAAAATATTTAATATTTTAATAAATTAAATTTTCAATAAAATAATCATTCCTCTCTTTTCAATAAATAATTAATATAAAAATTTTATTATACTATCGAAAGCATCATAATTTGATGATAAATATCGTATTGTATTATACTTTTAGGATAAAGGACTGTTAGACTAAACTGAGGAGAGTTAAACAAAAATATTTCATATTTTAATAAATTAAAATTTTAAATAAAATAGTCATTTCTCTCTTTTTTAATAAATAATTAATATAAAATTTTAATTATGATATCAAAATCATCCTAATTTAATAATGAATATCATAATGTATTATAATTTTTAGGATAAAGGTCTCTTAATCAAGACTGAGTTGAGTTAAACAAAAATATTTTACATTTTAATAAATTAAAATTTTAAATAAAATGGCCAATCCTTTGTTTTTAATAAAGAATTAATATAAAAATAAATATAATATCAAAGTCAACCTAATTTGATGATAAATATTGTGTTGTATTATACTTTTAAGGGTAAGGTTGCGTATTGCTGAACTTTCACAAATTCACATTTTAGCAAGACTTTTATTTGTTTGTTGTTGTTATTGATGTATTATACTTTTAGGATAAATGTCTCTTAGATAAGATTAAGGTTAGTTAAGTAAAAATATTTTATATTTTAACAATTTAAAATTAAATAATATAGTCGTTCATCTCTTTTTAATAAATTATTAATATAAAAATTTTGTTATAATATCAAAATCAACCTAATTTGATGATAAATTGTTCTGTAAATGTTCAGTCTTATAAATTTTATTAGTAAATGTTTCTTTTTGAATATGAAAAACTATATTAACACACTCATGATAAGAAATAGGAATAATTTACACATAAAAATAATTTCATCACTTGATACCCAAAAATTTTAGTTGAAAATTGTATATTTTGTTATATAAATAATTTCTTTTTTCTTAATTTAAGATTAATATTAAAAATTTAATAATCAAATAATCAAATGACCATTCTTTGACGATAAGTCTTCTGTTTAAGTTACAATGTCATAACCCTGTTTCATTATCTTATTCATATATTTATGTAAGATTCACATAAATGTGTTGATGAGATTTAATAGAACATAATAAGAACGTGGTAATTAAAACAGGAGATATAAACCCTTCATCTTCTAACAAAAGAACCAAGTGTATGTGTTCTGTATTGAGAGCAAAACATTTGAAGGCAGCATTCGAATCTATCTTCCTTTTTTGTTTTATAATCACTTAGAAAGCAGAGATTACCTAAATAAGAAGGATAATGTCTCAACTTCAATAAGTGCATATTGAACCTTATTAAAAATTTTACGTCAAATTTTCTGATTCAATGACATGTGGATCTAATTTAAATATAGAGTGCAATAACATTAAAAAGTTCAAAAATTAGTTTAGTATAAAAATTTAAAATTTAAAGATTCAATTAGTATTATATTATTATAAAATTGGTGTCAAATAAAAATTAAACAAAATTTAAAACACAATTGAAAAAGAGACTATTTTTATTCATTAAAGAAGTCAATTTTAATTAAAAATTAATTACTTTTAGTTTATAAAAGCTAATTAAATTATGTAAATCAATCGATTAATTAATAAGCCTACTTTTTTAATAATAAAGATTGTTAAAATAAATTAAATTAAAAAGTTAAAATTAAATTAAAATTTAATCTGTTTAAAATATTTACGATTAAATCAATTGAACTAGTTCAATTATTTAATTATTAGTAATTAGTGGAATTTTATAAATAATTTTAAAAAATTAATAATAAAAAATCTGTTAAAAATATGATTGCGGAACATACTTCATGGGGAACACTTGTCCCTTTCTAGCTTTAGCTTTCATCATCGCCAACGTCACGGCGGTGACTAGCGGACGAAGACTTCCAAGTCTTTTAAAATAACAACGAAAGAAGACTTCGAAGTCTTTTAAGAATAGAATGGGTAGATTTGAACGGAAGTAGAGTACAGGTGATTTAGATCTTGAACATCATTATTCTCAAAATCTAAGAATATTGTCTGTTTGACAATAGGAGTAATATTGAATTATTGTTTTATGCTTTTATTATACAGTACAGTGAGCTCTTTTTGGGGATTAAAATGATTACGCTCCACTTACTAAGTTCATCAGTCACATATGATTTTGAAAGGAGAAAAGATAATGCGATATCTTGTTTAGAAATTTTGACAATTCAAAATTATTTTATTGAACATAATATATCAAATTTAATATATATTTATACCTTAAAAATCACATGTAATTCTAATTAATTGACATCCTTGACTATGAATATAAACATCAATATCATGCAAATAATCATATCAAGTCGATAACATAACTCTCTAAAATATAAATAATAAAATATTCTTTAAAACTAACTAATAAATTAGCATGAGAGTAAGAAACTTAATACGAAACAAATACTAAGATTTAACTGAAAAATCCTTCAAGATGACAACAACAATTTAGTGAGAAACTCGCTGATGCCCAAAGTTTAGACAAAATCATCGATCAAACCGGCAAGCAAATATACTAAATTCAAATTAATATTTATAAAGTTTAATATTTCACCACAAAAATACAAATTGTCTCGTAAAGTTTTAGGATTAAAATCAAACTTAATATGACAATTTACAAACTTTCAAACTATGCCGAAAATAATTGAAAAAATGATGATAATACTTTTCTGCTTGTTCTCTGTCTTTTTTTCTTAATCTTGTATATTTTGGTGGCAATCTTTCTTCTTTTATATTTCGAAATGGATTTTTTTACGCTATACATAATTACATAAACAGCCGTATAAGTGATCGTATTTCTTTTCAGTATCACTTAAATCACATATGTACATAATTACATAGAGTTGAACAGCCATCAAACATACTCGTGTTTGATATGAACACGGAAGTAGTATAAATATTCACTCTTCATGTCCTTCAGCAGACAATTATAGAGACTTGTACGTATATTCAATAGCCTTCCTTTTGTCTTTACTTATTTGTCATCCCTACAAATTATAAAGGTGTCTTCAATCACCAAAATTCTCAAAATAAGCCTGAACACTTAACAAGGAAGAAATGAATAATTAATGATATGTTTGTAATTACGAATTCTTTGATAATTAAAATTCTGATAATGACTATCTAAGTGTGAAAGGAGAGAACAATCTCTAAAGCTTAAATACCTAACCACACTCAATATACGACTCAGACCTTTCCGAGGTTTTTTTTCTGTCTACAGATTCTGTCATTCATCTCTCTCTAGCTAGTTACTTATGTAGAACTCCTCCGATTGTCTACACAACAAAAAATGAAGGTATGCTTTGAAAATTCACTTATATGTTTGTTCTCTTGATTCTCAGCGAACCGAAAACTAACTTTCACGTCAACTTTTTTACGGTTCTACAGCAAAAGATAGTGTTGAAGGTGACGATGAATTGTCAGAAGTGCCGGATTAAGGCTCTCAAGATTGTTGCAGATTCACATGGTAATTTAACATTATGCAAAATTAGTTTTCTGTTCTAAGTTCAAAATTGGCCAAACCTATTCTGTTCAACCATAACAAAAGCGTAAGTTGTAGTTCGAGGTCGTAGGAGGAAGGTTATAGGGGAAAAAGAAATGAGTTAGTGGCATTTACTGATTTTAGAAACTGATGTTGTACATTGAAATGGATTCAGGAGTGACATTTCTGGGTTTAGAAGGAGACAACAAAGAGAAAGTGGTGGTGATCGGAGATGGATTCGACGCCTTAACGATGGTTGCCAAGTTGAGGAAGAAAGTTGGACACACAGAGATTGTCAGTCTCGGAGCAGTGTGAACAAATACTAGACGCAGTTGCAAAATTTAATTATTGTCCTACTTTATTTGCTTTCAAGTAATTATCAAACAAATTCAACTTTGTGCTCCATTAATTGCTTATCTCACTGATTTATGACAAAGATTGACATTTCTTTGAGAAGTAGCTGTTGGAATTGATATATGGAAATTTAATTAAAAATTTCTATTAATAAGAACCATTATTCATTACCGAGATATATTTGGGTTACGAACTTGAATGATAAAGTTAATTAGATGACTTAAAAAAAAATTGATGCTATTGAAAATGTCTTTAATAAACTTTAAATTTTGACTCTAAAGTCAATATATGCATTTCAGTTCATACCAGTGGGTCAAGCTCTTGAAAGACATGATTTTTGGATCTTGTACTGGGTGGATATACAATTGTAATAAATGTCCATTCCATGTGAAGCTGGCCTACCTCATCTCAGTGGCACATTGCAAAACTAAATACAATAGATGCATATTGGCAAATTAAGGGCTGAAAGCTCAAGCATATACAAGTAACGTTCATCTGAAAAATGTTACGGTGGATTTCAACTTTTAGTACAAATGATACTAATTGAGAGTGAAATTGATTTTAAATAGTAATTCAATAATTAATTCATTAATTAAAATAATATTATTTTATTAAATATGAAAACAATATCATTTTATTTTTTGGCAAACCGAATTTTAGATTGTTTAATTTGACTTTGACTTGATTTTAAATTAATTTTAGATAAAATTTTTTGATCCAAACAAGGACGTCAAAGTTATAAACGATTACAGATCACACGTCGCATTCTGCGGTTATGTGAGAAATGAAAGCAAATGGGAAATTAGGGAAACAATCCTTTTTAATTGTGATTTGTGAAAAACCATAATATTGTATCATAATTAGAAGATACTACATATTTTTCAAATTTTCATTTTAATCAAGAAAAAGAATTTAAAATATTAAACAACTACAAAAATATAAATTAGTTTTAATATTAATAAAAAAGAATATACTTCTAATTTAAGTAAGGAATGAAAAGTTGATAGCAATAAAAAAGAAATAAACAAAGTCAAGAACCTCGTTCTTGAAACGAGGACGAGGAAGGCTTAAACTTGGAAGAATATTGGTCCAATTAATTACTTGTAATGTAAAACTCTGAACAATTCTTTTCATTCAATATAAATTTTTATGTTTGATGAATAGTATTTTTGAACAAATAGTAATTTTTGGAAAACTCAACCCCGAAATATTAAAAATTATCCAGAATAATTATTAGAGTCCAATGTTAGACATGATTATAATCTATATACATGTCTATTATAGAAAAATGAAAATGTAGAATGTTATTACATACCTCATGTCATTGATGTTGAGAGATTTCGAACAGATATGAGAGGACTCTTTTAAGCTTTTAGCAAATGCAAGACATAGTGTATGCCGAATATTGCTAAGCCTAGGGACCCAATACCACTTTTTACCGAATTTATATGCCTTGTTGTCTTCTATCAAAATAACAGAAGGGCATGATGGTTCAAAAGGTCATGAGGTTTCACAATGAAGAGACACGACCCATCAAAAAGAAACCAACGGATAACAGTCTCCCACTTGGGTCGTAGATATAATCGAAAAGTCATAAAACCTCTACTTAATTAAAGAAAACAAATGCACGAATCATGACAATAAGTCCTCTAAATGTGAGTACTATCTTCCATGTATTACGATGCATCCTATTTTTTATTTCACTTTAACTGAATGAATAAACATCAATGTTTATTCATAGGTCCATAATAGTTGTAATTCTTAAAATAAAATTTGTATGCTAGAATGAGAAAAACAACAAATTAAGAAGGGTTTCGTGAAAGTAGATACATAAATCACATAATGGAACCAAGTCCCATTCTAGCAACATGATCCTTAAAACTCTTTGATGACATGCCTTTTGTTAAAGGATCAGCAATCATTAATTCAATGCGAATGTGTTGAATGATCACTTTGTTCTCTTTGACACGTTTTCTAATGGCCAAATACTTAATGTCGAAGTATTTACTTCGACTACCACTCTTGTTGTTTTTGGCCAAGAAAACTACAGCTGAATTGTCACTGTACATTCTTAATGACTTAGAAATGGAATCCACAATTTTAAGCCCAGATATGAAACTCTTCAACCATACATCATGTGATGTAGCCTCAAAACGAGAAAAGAACTCAACCTCCATGGTAGAAGTAGCAGTCAAAGTCTGCTTTGAACTCTTCCAGGATATGGCTCCACTAGCAAACATAAACACATTTCTAGATGTTGACTTTCGTGAATTAACACAACTAGCAAAGTCCGAATCTGAGTAGCCAACTACTACGAGATTATCAGTTCTTCTATACATAAGCATGTAATCTTTGGTCCCTTAAAGGTACCTCATCACTTTTTGGGCACCTCTCTAGTGGTCTATACCTGGATTACTTTGATATCTTCCTAACATTCCAACAACAAATGCAATGTCAGGTCTTGTACAAACCTAAGCATACATTAGGCTCCATACTACAGAAGCATATGAAACATTTTTCATTTGTTCCCTTTCAAGCTCATTTTTCAGGCACTAGTTCAAATTTAACCTATCACCCTTCACAATAGGTATTATACTTGGTGAACAATCTTTCATTCGAAATCTTTATGAGTCCTTACTGATATAGGTTTCTTGGGATAGACCTAAAATGGATTGAGATTTGTCACTATGGATCTTAATGCCAATGACATAAGATGTCTCACGCATATCTTTCATATCAAAATTCTTAAAAAGAAATTGTTTCACCTCATATGACCAACCTTTGTCATTTGTGGCGAGTAAAATATCATCCACATATAGAACAAGGAAACAAATTTTACTCTCACTAACTTTTAGATATATGCGTTGATCTATGATATTTTCTACAAAATCATATTAAGAGATAATATCATAGAATTTCAAATACCAATGAAAGGAGGCTTGTTTCAATCTATATATGGATTTCTTAAGCTTACCCACTAAATGCTCACTTTCATTAGAGGAGAATACTTCTGGTTGTTTCATATAAACTTCTTCCTCTAGGTCTCCATTTAGGAACGTTGTTTTCACATCCATTTGATGTAGTTCCAGATCAAAATAGGTAACCAATGCCATAATCACTCATATGGAATCCTTTTTAGATACAGCAGAAAAGGTCTCTGCGTAATTGATTCCCTTTTGTTGTGTAAATCCTTCGGCAACAAGTCTAGCTTTATATCTTTTAACGTTGCCTAATGAGTCCTTTTTTATCTTAAAGACCCATTTACATCCAATGGCCTATGAACCATTAGGCAAATTAACAAGATCTCAGACTTTGTTAGATGCCATAGAATTCTTCTCATCTGCCATAACATTGTACCATAATTGAGATTCATTACAACTTATAGCTTGTGAAAACATTTCAGGGTCATTTTCGGCTCTAATGTTATAGTCAGCTTCTTATAAATACACAATGTAATCACTACGTATTGCTGATTTCCTTTCTGTAGTTGATCTTCTTAATGTTGTATTAGTGCCCTCCTAAGGAGGACCTTATAGAACTTGTTGCTCAACAACCTCGGTGATTGCTGAACAATCGGATCTACTAGATTGTCCTTAGTAGCTTGTGGAACTTCAATGATTGGTTGTTCACCACCCATTTGACTTTGAGGGATGCTATGAATGATAATAAATCTATTAATTGAAGTAGGATTTTGTATTTCACAATGATCCTTATCAAGAAATAAGTCCCAAGATTGATCACTCCCACTAATCAAGTCATTCTTAAGAAACTTTGCATTTCTTGATTCCACAAACCTAGTACTATGAGATGGACAATAAAATTTGTATCCTTTGAACCTTTCAGCATATCCAATGAAATACCCACTTATAGTCCTTGGATCCAGTTTCTTTTCTTGTAGATTATAAACTCTTACTTTAGAAGGGCATCCCCAAATGCATATATGTCGCAAACTCAGCTTCCAACCTTTCCATAACTCAAATGGTGTTTGAAAAACAGCCTTGGTTGGAACTCGATTTAATATATACACTGTCTAATAATGTTTGATTTTTTCTTTCTTTGGTTCGGAGACCCAAGTATGGTTTATTGAGCTATTATCCCATGCTCTTGAAGAAACTTCGCAAATGGAGTAGGTGCTTGTCCACCCTCAGTGTATCTACCATAAAATTCTCTACCTCTATCTGATCTCACAGTCTTTATTTGCTTACCACATTGTTTCTGTACTTCCGTTTTAAATAACTTAAAGGCATCTAATGCTTCGTTCTTGTTGTGAAGCAAATAGAGATACATATATTGCGAGTAATCATCTATAAATGAGATGAAGTATTTCTGACCATAGAAGTCCATTTCTGGACTACAAATTTCTGTATGTATGACCTCTAATATGTCTGAACTCCTCTTAGTACCTTTTTTTTTCATGTTGGTCTGCTTTCCCTTTATGCAGTCCACTCAAACATCAAAATCAGTAAAATCTAGAGTATTAAGTACTCCACCATTCACTAGTTTTTTAATTCTTTCAAGGGAAATATGTCCTAATCTTCAATGCCACAACATAGAGGATTGTTTATTCATAACACATCTTTTAATACCAGCATTACTATAGACATGCATTGTATTGTGAAAAACATTTTCTTGTAAATTAATTCGGAAAAGACCATCAATCATTGTACCATTCCCAACAAGATTAGATCCATGATACAAACCAAATGATGTATTTGAAAAGTTAAAGGAATATTCCATTGGTACAAGTCTTGAAACTAAAATCAAATTTCTTGAGAAACTTGGAATATAAAATGTTCTTTCCAAATTCAAAACAAAACCATAATTTAAAACTAATTTGCATGTCCTAATAGCTTCTACATCGAACGCATCTTGTTGCTTGAATAGATACATTGTTCACTGCCCACTGGCTTTTTGTAGTTTAGAAAACCCTGCATGGTATTGAAAATATGGGTTGTAGAACCAGAATCAATCCACTAAGTGTTATGAAAAACATCAACCATATTAGATTCATAACAAACAAGTGAGATTGAAATACCTTTATTTATAAGCCAAGCCTTAAATTTGGCACAATACTTCTTTATGTGCCCTTTCTTTTTGCAGAAGTGGCACTTAGGATTGAAATCCTTTTTTATCTCAGTATGGACTGGTATTTTACCCTTTCCTTTGTGTTTGGCTTGCCCTCTATTCCTTCTTTCTGTAACCATATATGCACTTTCACCCAATTCCATTACTAACCTCTCTTCCTCTTGAACACACATGGTCGGAAGTTCATTGATAGACCATTTATCCTTATATATGTTGTAAGAGATTTTAAAGGGTCCATATTGAGATGGAAGAGAATTAAGTATGTAATGCACAAGAAAAGACTCGGACATTTCAACCTCAAGAGACCTCAGTTGAGCAGCAATGTCCCTCATTCGCATGATATGCTCACACACACCTCTAACACTTGTGAGTTTCATTGATGATAACTTAGTTATTAAGGTGCTAGCTAGGGCTTTATCGGAAGACTCAAATTGTTCATCAATAGCCTTCAATAGATCTCTAACATGATCACACTCTCCAATAGAACCACGAATGCTAGGATAAATTTTGGTCTTTATGTACATCATGCTAAGGCGATTAGATCACTCCCAACGTTCATAAAGAGCAATTTCAGCCTGAGTGCTAGATTCAATAGGTACAGGTGATTCATCTTTTAAGATAGCATAATCAATATCCATACACCCTAATTGTAGGAGAATTCTCTCTTTCCATATTTTAGAGTTATCACCATTCAATTCGGGAATATCACATTGAATATCAGAAAAATTCACAGGTTGAATCAACTGCACAAAATTCAAATTATATGCTTATGTCACTAAATTTGTTGAAGCAAAGAAACATGTATCATGTTTTACTAATGTTAAAACATGCAATTATTTTTCATATGTGAATCATATAACAATTAAAACTGCCTGTGGGCTAAGCTTTAATTAAAAGATTAATACTTACCCTTTATGATGAAACTATCAAATTATATTCTTTTTCTTAATACCTGTGGATAACTTAAGAAAAAGACAATTTGCTATTCCATCCTAATTAATCATGCAAATATAATATATCTTTAAGTAGGATAAAATTTGTTATATTTAAATATGATTAATTACAATCTGTGTCATTTTACTAGATGTGATCCATAATATATATTTTTAATTAATCAAAGATGTTGTGACTAATCTTTAATAATTAAAAGTATATTGATCACATGACACCTCATTTTATGCAAAACTATGAATAATAAAGGTTTTACATAATCCTTTACAATTTACTAATAATGAATCAATATCATATATTTGCATAAAATAAATATATACATGAATTTAAAATCAAAGAATGATTTAAATCCTGTATTTTAATAAAATTGGGTTTTTTCTTTTTAAAGCTGAAATTTATATGGGTTCTATATATAAATACAAAATAAATATAAACCATATTGTAAATACAGTATACCCTTTCACTTAAGGCGAGTATGTCATCAGTGAAGCATATGTTTGTGGATAAATGATGTTACTTACTAACACATAACGTAATTGATAAACTAGAATCAAGGGCAACATGCGGATACATAATCGAGAAGTACGCAGATTAAGGAAACAAGGGCATTTACGCAGTTAAACAAGGTTCTGTATTCATGCAACAATAGCAGCAATAGACAAAGTCAAACCTGTGGGTCCATAAAAGGGCGTTAAGTAAAAAAGGTTGTCTTTAACTAGAGCTTGTCCACGAGACAAGTTTCTACAAACTTTCCAAAGATTAGGCCCCACGCAATAAAGGTTGAATTGTCAAAGTTGGCAGGGAAAGGCATCAAACAATTAAAGCAAACACCAGTTAACTTTTGTAATCGTGGGTCCCACAACAGGAGTTAACTATCTAGAGTCTAGACTTCACGTTTCTTCTTTAAAGCAAATGATGGTGTTTTGTGACCCAAAACGACAAGGATGATAGCAGAAAATACTACTGAAACTTCATCATCGCCATCTACACCAAGATGAACACGTAGCCTGATCTTTATTTAACAAAGAGGGAAATAAACCATGTAATATTAACCAACTATCTTGCATTTAAATTTTAAATTCTTTCTATCAGTACAAATGACGCAATTACTTTTCTCCTCGTACCCACACAAACATAAAGAAAATCTACAGTCATGTATATAATTGCAGAAAATCAACTACATCAAGATAGAAGTAAATTTTGCTTTAATACCAATTGTTAGATATGATAATAATCTATACACATGTTTATTATAAAAAAATGAAAATGCAGAATGCTATTACATACCTCTTGCTATTGATGTTGAGAGATTTCGAATAGATATCAGAGGGCTCTTCGCTTTTAGCAAGTACAAGAGATGGTGTATGGAGAATATTGCTAAGCCTGGGGACCCAATACCTATTTTTACCAAATTTATATGCCTTATTGTCTTCCATCAAAACAACAGAAGAGCATGATGGTTCAAAAGGTCATGATGTTTCGCAATGAACAGACACGACCCATCAAAAGGAGACCAACAGATAACATCCAATAATACTGAAACGGATTGAAAATAAATCCGATCGAATGAATTTCGAGAGTTTCAAAATTTTAGGAATAAAATGCTCTTTTTGAAAAATAATGGGTATCGATGATTTTAAACTCATTCGGAGAATTTTGAAAGCATTCAATCAATAAGTATTGACCGTAATTAGAGTATTTCATTGTCAATTTAATAATAAGACGGTTACAGAATGTAATTCGATTAGTTGGAGAATTAAACTCGTTAAAAGCACTTTGGTCTTTTGCATAAAATGGTGTAAGTGGATTAGTGAGTAACACCTAATGACCAATTAGAAGCTTTTTTAAGGGTTAAGCATGATTAATTGAATGGTAATGAGTCATTAAAAATTGACCAATTAGATATCATATGTAATGCACTAGAGGGTATTAAAGAACAAAGTAAGACCAATTGCTTCCTTCTTTCAACATAAACGTAAGAGTGAAACAAAAGAAGAAAAAGAAAAGAAGAAATAGTGAAGTTTCGGCCAAGGAGAGAGGAAGAAGAGTGTAGACACTTTTTATGGAATTTGACGGTGATTTGGAGGAATCTTGAAGTATTGATTATTTTTTGAGTGGGATGATGTGTTTAAGATCAATGGATTCTTGGTGTTACTTTGGTGTTTTTTTTTCCATGAAATTGGTTGAATATAACAAAAGAGGGACGTACAGTGGAATTTTGTCTTAAGTTAGTTTGAACCAATATCATTGTTTTCCCATAAATCGGCATCTAAACCTTTAAATTGGGTGATTTCAATAGGAAATAAAAACTAAGATATAGTACTAAAAATCTCTACAAGAGACTCTGACCTAATTCTAGCTGAATGATGTTGAAATTTAAGGTTGAATATGGTAACTTGATACTGCTCCTGTGTTAAAGTAGCTTGTAATATTTGGTACATGTTTCATGATTTAGAAGTTGAAATGACATGATTTCTATTGCTATAAAAGCTAGAGACATAGGGTAACAAATGTCTAGAAGACCTCAAAATCTAATTTGAACGTTTGTTATATGAAAATTAAGGAAAAAATAGAGGCATGAATTCTAGACATGAGTCATAATCATGATTCATCATGTGATTTTTAAATTGTATGGTTGTGAGTTATATGTGAATGATACATTACGAGTAAATATTACTAAAATAAGCTTTTGTTTTTAACAATATATGAATTGAAAGTTGAATGTCATACAATTTGAAGTTACATGGAAATGATGTTATTAGTTGAATCAGAGGAAATAAAATGTTTAGCCTATGGTACACTGTTAGGCTTTATACATGTTATTATATCAGTGTCTAGTGGTTAACCTAGTATGGGTCAGCGATGTAGAACCAACTCTATAACTAATAGTTAACTAGTTGCGGGTAAGCGATGCAAAACCGGTTTCATAACTATTGATGTATAACGATTATGCTAGTCCGGGTAAGCGATGTAGAATTAGTTTCGTAACTACTGGTTAACCAGTAGTGAGTAAACAATGCAGAACTAGTTTCGTGACTTTATACCTAAGGATGTCATATGGTAAAGAAGTTAGTGATGAGCTATGTCGTATAAGAAATTCATGACATTTTTAATGTTGCTACTATTTATTTGGAAAGTGATTTGATAAACTTGATTTTTGGAAGCATATATGTTTCATATTAGTATTGAATTATACGAATTGAGATGAATTTGTTTTAGGGAAATTTAATTGTTAAATATGATTTGAATAGAAAATCTAACACTGACTAAGCTCGTTTAACTCATACTCTCTTTTCTGTTTTTAAATAAAATCTCTCAGGTGCACACTCAGGACCTTCAGTAGCAGGGACTCCACCTCATGACTACTTAACTTTGTCACGTGCTACTGTGTAGACATTTTTTGCCTTATAAATGTTTTTTTGGGAACATTTGCATATTCATGAATTTATTTTAGGTTGTATTTTGTGTAAAGAATACATGTATATGAATGTTTTAAAATTAAATGTATGAAAATGTTTTAGCTTTTAAAAGATAATTGAAGTGATTGTTAAAATTGCTTGTGAATGGACTTGAAGTCCAAAACTTGTAATAGGGATTTTGATGTGATTATAAAAGTGTTTTGAACTTTTACAGAGACTTTGAAAATTTTGAGAAAGTCCAAATACAGTCGTTGTGCTATTGAAATTTTTAATAAAATGGTTCAAGAAAAACTCCACTACTTATATCTTTTAATGTTAAATTAAGGCTTTTAGATAAAAAAAATAATAGACTTAGCGCCACGGAAACCTTACAGCTAGATTTGTTATCGACCGGAGGTCCATCGTGGGGTACTAGATAAGCTGCCTAGCTGTTTCAAGATAAGGACCTGTCATGTCATATGTGAAAAATAATGTTAATAAAAATAAATAAATTTTTGTAATTTTAAATTTCTATTATTATGATTTTTAAAGATAATGTTAATATAAAATTATAAGTTATATAATACAATATATTAAAAGAAAATTTTGTAATTAAAAAAATCAAAAATTATTTTATAAATTAAAAAATTTATTCAAAACGAAATTCAATATTAACTAATAGTGATACATTGTCGTACCAAAAGTCAAATTTGGTACCATTACCAATATTTATAACATTAATTATTGCGAATGACTACTTGTGAAAGGACGCGCCTTTCTGGCTTTAACTTTTACCGTTGTCTACGTCATGGTGATGACGAACGGACGAAGACTTCGAAGTCTTTTAGTACACCAAAGAAAGAAGACTTTCTCGATCACTCTAATTTGGACATTGTATGATTCTCAAAATTTAGACATGGTTAAGAATATTGTCTATTTGACAAAAAGAGGACTAATGTTGAACTATTGTTTTATGCTTTTATTACATAGTGAGCTCTTTTTGGAGACTAAAATGAGTACGATCCGCTTACTAAGTTCATTAGTCGCATATAATTTTGAAAAGAAAAAAGATATTACGATATCTTGTTTAGAAAATTTGTATAATTCCCATACAACTCAAAATTATTTTATTGATCATAATATATCAAATTTAGTGTATTTGTACATTAAAAATCACATGTCATCCTAATTAATTGACATCCTTAATTATGAATATAACCATTATTGTCATGCAAATAATCATACCAATGTTGTGAGTCATCAAGATCCATTACAACAATAAAAATGTAGTGAAAGTTTCACTGATATGTGAAGCATGAAAAAATTATGAGCCAAGCTAACAAGAAAATTCACTGTATTCAAATAAGAATTTATAAAGTTTAATGTTTCATTCCACAATTATAAATTGTCTCGTCAAGTTTTATGAATGAAATTAAAGTTGATATAACAATCAACAAATTCTCAAACCAACCTAAAAAAAATCAAAAAATGATAAAAATACATTTCGACTTGTTCTAGATTTTTTCCTCACTTTTTTATATTTTGACTGCACTCTCTCTATAAATCTTACTTCTTAATTCTTTTATATTTCAAAATAGGTTATTCTATATCATATAAAGTCGTGTAACTGACCGTATCTCAACATCGCTTAAATCATAGATGTACACGGTTCTTGAAAGTTACAAGATTGTCACACATGATTGTCTATGTTATGAATACAAGGGTATACGTGATCGTATATGTCTTCGCCCTTCATGTCCTTTTTTTTTTGAATACAAAGCAAAAACAACTGAAATTACAACATTAACGCATCCCTCGGTGATAAGACACGCCTTGGCTTTCCTGGCGGACCCATGTCCATAGTGCAGTTGGGATTTCTGACAATATGTGCAGGCCGGGACTGGCGAACGCCGCTAGGGTTACCAATTGGTTAGCGCTCTGGTTCCCTTCTCGATAAACATGTTGAATCTGAACAGTCCAATTACGGTTCAAAAGCTCCTGTATGCCCTGCACCAAAAGAGTAATCTCTATCAACAAACTTGTCGATGAAGATAGGTTATTAATCACCTCTAAGGAATCTGTCTCAACGACTACATGTCGGAACCCTAGATTCCATGCCAATTGGAGGTCGTCATGCACCCCTTTGAACTCAGCAGTTAATGGTGAACATCGGCTTATATTTGTTAAGAAGCCACCACACCATTTCCTAACGGCATCCCTTAGTAATCCCCCAGCCGTACCCCTACAAGTCCCATGTTGCACTGCGCCATCTGTATTTAATTTTATCCGCGCTTCCTGCGGTGGTTGTCAACTCACTTTATGCCCTATGGGCAATCCCAAAGGTGTAACAACTCGTCCTGTCACTTCATGGGCATTTGCGATCCAGTTTACATAATCTAACACAATGCGATGTCCAACGACCGGCCAGACAAAATTTGCTTCAAAAATGCTTCTGTTCCTCCAGTGCCATACAAACCAGCAAGCTACATCATAGATAGTGGCCCAGTCTCCCAACTGAGTTGGGACAGGTTTAGTGATATTTGATCCCAACCACATGTCCTCGTCTTGTCGAAAGAAATCAGCCACTATCACGTCAGGGTTAAACTGGCGCCAGAATTCAGTCACCCGGGGACAATCCCTCAAGGCATGCAATGAGGTCTCTTCCTGTCCACAGTGGTTACAACTGCTATCAGTAGTTAGGTGTCTGGCGACTCGCTGATGATTAGTCAGCAACTTCCTTTGTGCCAAAAGCCACAGGAATGCACGAATGCGTTGTGGATCTCCTATTTCCAAATCGCTGTCCATATTGGATTCTGCGTATCAGGGTTCAAATTGACAATTAATTCATAGGCTGACACCACTATAAATTTCCCAGATTGTCCCGAACCCCATACAGTTTCATCCTCACCCCTATTCGCAGAGGGAGGTCGCATGTCCGCAATGACCCCGCACACTGAGGGAGGGAGATAGTTCTGAATCATGTCCCAATTCTAGTTTCCCCACATGTCCACATACTCCTGAACGTGAGTATGCAGCATCGTGGCAGGAAGGGGTGACGTTGTCTGTGTAACTAAGGGCCCCCAATTGTCTAACCACTGGTATCCAAAAATGGATCCGTTTGCCATTACCTAGTTTCCACAACATTTCTTGTCGGACCTAATCCCACATAGCTGATATCCCCCGCCATATGATCGACGCGCTGGTCTTCTGCAAAGTTTCTAGAATCTGATTGAAATCTATTCGATATTTCACTCTTAGGATTTGAACCCATAAGGCTGACGGTCTATTGAGCAACTCCCATCCTAGTTTTGTCAGTAGTGCATCATTGGTTACTCGAACACGTTTGATCCCTAAGCCCCCTGACTGCTTCTGTCTACAAACTGCAGCCCAGTTGACTAGATGTAATTTGCTTTGGCCATCGGTCGAAACCCAGATAAAGGATCACATTATTTTTTCCAACTCATCGCATAGATGTCGTGGCAACCGGATAGTTTACATCGTAAAAATGGGAAGGGATGCCATTACTGACTGGGTTAAAGTAATATGACCCGCTAGGGATAATTCTTTCGCTCTCCATTCGGCTAACTTTTGCTGAGCTCGATCTAGGATGTATTGACACGTATGCCGTTTTGTTCTCTCGTGGATCAAAGGCACTCTTAGATATTTCCCCAAATTATCCGTGCATCGAACCTATAACACTTGGCTAACCCGTCGTGCTTATTCCACAGGGACATTCTTGGAAAAGAAGATTCAGGACTTGCTTCTGTTCACTTTCTGTCCCGACACCTTGCAGAACTCCTCCATGATTCGCGAAATTGTTGCTATCTGCATTTCTGTAGCTTCGCCAAAAAGGATTAGATCATCTGCAAAACAAAGATGCGAGATGGCAGGCCCTGTTCTACCCCACTTAAAAGGTTTCCACATGTCTTGATCCACCACATGGGCAATAAGATGACCCAAGCGTTCTATGCAGAACACAAATAAATAAGGTGAGAGGGGGTTGCCTTGGTTAATGCCCCTTATCGGATGAAAAGGTTCGGAGAGAGCATCGTTCCACGCAACTTGCATTATGGCCGTGGCCACACATCTTATGGTGACAGTGAGAATGTTATGAGGAATGCCGATTTCCTGAAGGGTGTGAAAGAGAAACGACCAGTTCAACCGATCATATGCTTTTTTCAGGTCCACTTTTAGAGTAAAGTACCCAGTCTTACCTTTCTTTTGACACATGGAGTGGATGATCTCTTCTGCAATAATAATATTATCTATTAAATGTCATCCAAGGACGAAACTGCATTGCGTATTTGCCACTAACCTGTCAAGGTGTGGTTTCAACCGGTTGACTATCACTTTCGAGATGGTTTTATAGAGGGCTGAACAAAGGCTAAGAGGACGAAACTGAGTAAGGGAAGTGGGGACTGAACTTTTGGAATCAGTACTAGGATAGTTCTATTTAAATCCTACTCCCAGATCTCATTGCAGAATACCCGCTGAATATACGTCACCACCGATGTGCCCACAGTGTCCCATTGCTTTTGGAAGAATAAAGTTGTATATCCGTCAACATCTGGTGCTTTATTTGGGTTCATGTCATATATAGTTGATTTAATTTCGGTTGCGAGGACCGGTTGCCCAATGGCCAGGAGTAGCTCCTCTAGTAATCGAGGGAAGGTTCGTGAGTGCTGGAGGTGTTGTGGTGGACCATCGTCCGTTGTATAAACTTGAACAAAATAATTCCTAGCCATTGTTCGCAAAGTTTGTGGATCGTTTATTTCTGTCCCATAGGCATCAAGGAGTCGCGTAATCGTTAACTTCTTCCATTTGTACATATTGACCCTGTGATAATATTTAGTGTTACGATCACCCTGTGCTAACCAATCACGTCTAGCTTTCTGGTGCTAGAATAATTCTTCCTCATATAACACCTGGACTAGTTCCCCACTCAGTTTATTCTCCAGTGCCAAAAGATTATCTGTTACGTCCTGCATTAGTGCCCTCTGTATACCTTCTAGACGAGCTAACAACCGTCTCTTGCGTTGGAAGATATTATCGAAGACAGTGCGGTTCCAATGCGTGAGATGATTTGAAAGTTGACTTAATGAATGCATCATTGACGCTTCTTTCGGGAGCCACTTCTCAGCGACTATTGTAGGGAAATCCGCATGAGCAAGCCACGTCGATTAGAATCGACATGTTGGTTGACTGCCTTTGTACAATCTTTGGTGGTCAAATTTCACCATTAATGGCCGATGGTCAGAGCCTAGGAACGGTAAATGCTGATTTACTGTGTGCAGAAATAGCTCCCACCAATCCGTCGAACAAAACGCTCTATTTAGTCGGGCTTGGATGTTGCCTCGTCGCCAAGTAAATTGCGACCCAACGAATCCTAGGTCTTGAAGACCATACCTATGGACCCAATCGTTAAAATCTTTACTAACCACCAAACTGTGCTGGGATCCCCCCGTTTATCTTCAATATGCAATTTAGCATTGAAATCCCCCCGACAAGCCACAAACTCGTAATGGAGTCGCCTATCCCTCTCAAAAGGTTCCAGAGGAATTTTTGGTTAGTCCACTGGGGGCTTGCGTAAATCGCTGTAAATGAGAAATCGTGCGCACTATATCAAATTTTTAAATGAATGAGTTGCTTATGCACTACCTCTAGCGAGACTTTAAACTCCTTTTACCATAATATCCAAATTCTGCCTACGAACCCTTCTGCTTCTACACGGAAGGAGTAGTCAAACCCCAGTTGGTTGATCACTGTTTGTGCTCGACTGCCACAGATCCTCGTTTCAATGAGCACCATTATCCCTAGACTATACTCCCGAAGATAATTCCGTAAGATGACCTGAAATCGTTCCCTCCCCCTCCCCCCCGGCCCCTTTACAATCCTATATGAGGATTGACATCATGACAATATGGGGATGGCAATTCCTATACACAATGGGTATCGGTCGCCCCCCTTGTGCCACATTACTGACTCCGACAAGGTCTTGTAGCATTGAGTCTTCGACGGACTCATGCTCAATCATAATTCCCTCCATACATGTTGTTCCTATCCGATGATCCGGGGGTTCGGAGGGGAGTAACGTATGGTCAGGGCCAGTGGCTCGACAGGGCTCTGAGGGGCCCTCGTGATCTTCCATCATTTGATTATGTTCCCCCATTGACTCCCCTTGATAGTCTTTTTCGAGCCGAGCATATATACCACCTTGTGGGACGTTAATTGGACTGCTGCATGGGGTTCAGTTGGGTTGGGCTGCAATGGGCTTGGAATGAGTGGGCTGGAGGTCTTGCTATTGGACAAGTCCAAAATGAACTGGGCTACACCTTGCGGGCCTTTCCCTTTGTTCTTTGGAGGCCTGGTCGACTCCTTCCTGGAACCGAGTATGTTGGTCTGTGGTCCACGGCCCTTTGTCGAAGTTCCATCGCTCGTTGTCTTAAAATGCTGTGTCTAGTGCTGCTCTGGAGTGTTCGAGAATGCTACGAGGGACGACTGGAAGCGCGATGGACTGGCTTGGGTAACGGTCTCTGACAATGGAGCAAATCGTGAGCCCCCCAAATGGTTGACAGTGCCAGAGGGACGGGAAGGGTGAGGCGACTACTGGGTAGGACATCTCCGACTATTTGGCCGTTGGACTTTAATCCAAGCGCCATAGCCATTGGGGGTGGCTTCGTTCGTTGCGATGGATAGGTCACCGTGCTGTACCTGTACAGGGTCTGTTGCGCCAGCAAGAGGGGGGTTTGCTTGGTTGAGTTTGGTTGTATTGGCACGTTGGTTGTCTTTGCAGCTTGCGGTGTCGTGTCCCACCATGCCACATTGAAAACAAATATGTGGCAAACCTTTATAAGCAACCTTAAGAGTTTCACCGTCGAGCTCTACGGTAGGGCATAAAGGGACGCTTAAGTTGATGTCCAACGCCGCTTGTGCGTATTTTCCCCTCTGAGTAGTCGTGGTTGTTTCATCAATTTTTATAGTCTGGCCAACCAGATTACCCAGATTTCTCTCTTGCGCTTCCCAGAGAAACACCACCCAAATCTCCATTCTTCAACTTTTGGTGATTATTCTTCACACATCCGGTGGGTTGCTTGATGGGTCTTGAATACTAGGATAAACAGATATGGGTAGCTTTTGTGTTATGGGAAAGGAGTAATGGAGCAGCTGTAATGTGAGGATAATGATGGAAGGATCTCGACAAGAGGCAGGAGGATCATGACATGATTTTCATGGAAGGGGATGGGGCACCAACACCCCTGTCCATGAAAGATTTCCCTGCACTAACCCAAAAGGTTTGTCAAATGTATGCATCTGAAAAAGGGGTAAGCTCATTAGCTTCAAATTTTCAAAACCCATCCCACAAGATTGGTGCTTGGACAAAGAAAATTCATGTGCAACAGACTAGGTTACATCTGAAATACTACCCGGATGCTATGAAGGATGGTGTTGTAAGTCCACCGGTTGAATTGCTATAAGCCGGAGTGAGGGCTTGGTCTACTGCCTTGGTTGGATCCTTCTGGAGTAAGAGACCCGCATTTCCAATCATCAATGCCTAGGCCACTGCACGATGGGGTAAGAAAGGTTTGGAAAAAACTTTACTCATGGATGATGGCACTATTCTGTTTAAATTTACTGTGGATAGTAACTTGAATGAAATACTGGAAATGGGATCTTGGCATATAGGAGACCAACCCATCTTTATTCAAAAGTGGAAACCTAAGATATTTTTTGATAGGGAATGCGTAGAATCTTCGTTTTTGATAAGGAATGTGTAGAATCTTTTCCTATATGGGTTCAGTTTCACAGTTTGCCACTTGAATTTTGGACAATTGAAGGGTTGAGTTTTTTATCAAATTCTTTAGGAAAGCCTCTTTGTATGGATGCTCAAACATCTAGAATGGAACGAATTGGGTATGCAAAAATCTATGTGGAGGTGAAAAGGAATGTTAAACTACCTGATCATTTACCAATACTCAAATTAGGAGAAATATGGGAGATTGATAAATCTGAAATTAAGTTGACATATCCCTGGAAGCCTTATAATTCAACTAAGAAATGGGTTCCTACAGGAAAACTCTTCCAAACTGGACGGCAGGATGAATTATTGTGGGTTGATGTTTCTACAATAGAAAATGATGAGGATTTGGGTGTACACATTGATGCAAATGATAACTCAGCAATTGATACCCCAAATACTGAGGGTGGGACCCCCATTATAGCGTCAGGACACACCTCTTCCAAGGGATTGGAAAATGAAGTACATCACTTCACTTCGAAATATCTGGAGCATTTTCAGATGGATTGGGCCAACATGTTGACTCCAACTGTTGGGCAAAATGAGAATTCTAAGGCTAGGATGGAGAATGAAGAACAGACAACAATGGTAAGCTTCAGTGATTACGGATTGACAAGTCGGGGGACTAGGAATGTCGTCTCTCAAAATGCAGATCAGAAAATAGGTTCCCCTCGAGAAAGCAATTTATATTTGACAGCAGAGGATTGTGATTCTCTTTTCAGCTGCAAACCAAAGCCCTGACATTCCAGGAGACTTTTGTGTGCAGGTAAAAACTGCAAAGAGGAAATCAGCCAGGAAGAGGAAGAAAAATCCCAAATACCAACAGTAGGGTATTATTGGTGTTTTGGCGCACTACGAATGAAGTATAAAGGTGTCTTTAGTTGATTTGTTTTGTGAACAAATACTGTCTTTCTTCAGGAGTTGGGTGGTCATAATGTCATATGATGATGGAAGCGAGCTAGGAATTTTTTGGATTACCTCTGCTCTTTTAGCCTTAATTTGGAAGCACTGACATCTTTGATGTGCAGATGAGAGAGGTCTTTTACCTCTTTTTACAATCAACTTGCCTTTGATAAGTAATGATGTCCTTACTATGCCATTGTTCCAATTGGTTTAGTTTGTATTATGTAGCATGTTGTTGTTTTGTCGTAGGAGACTAAGGAGAGCACTATATCTCCTAATGTTGTTCTTTATATTTTATCTATCAATCTAATTTTTCAAAAAAAAAATCATATTGTGTTAAATTAAAATTTTAAATAAAATAGTCAATACTCTGTTTTTAATAAATAATTATTATAAAAGTTTTATTATAATATCAAAAAATTGATATTATATTATATTTTAGTATATTAACTAGAGAGATTTGGGAAGAACTGGTAGAAATAAATTAGTTTGGCAGATAGAAAAAGCACGTACCAGAGATTAAGGCCCGGTTTGGTTGTTGGCTGATCAGCCAAAAAATAGCTGATTGAATAACTTTAGCTGATTGACTTTATTGATTAGTTATTTTTAGTGTTTGGTAATCAACTGATTGGGTTGGTTTATTCAACTCAATCAGCTGATTTTTAAAAAGCTCAGGAGAAGTAACGTTTTGTGGAATCAGCTGTTGAATATTTGTTTAGCTTACGATTTTGGCCAGTTAATTCTTCAAACATCTGCTTTTCAATTATCATCTCCATCATCAACCACGTGAAGTCCTCGTAAGGGTTGTCGGATTTCTTTTTCTTTTTCTTGGCTCCTTGTTTCTTCCTCATCGAGCTTGGAGTCCGTGGAGTTTTGATTGATTTATTCTTCGTTCCTTTCATTAGATACTTGATAGTCAACAAATAGGAATTTGTCAAAGTGGTGAGCCCCATGGTCAGCCACTCCTCCCTTAATTTGTGGCTAATTAAACAAACATATCAGCCACTCACTTCTTTAATTTGTGGCTTATTAAACAAACAAACAAATACACTAGCCACTCAATTCCTAAATTTGTTGAAGAGGGGAGCTACATTGTATATATATATTTGTTTAAGTTATGTAGGCATGTTATATTCATCATCCAACAATTAATAACAGTAATTAATTTATAAAATTTTTTTCTAAGTCTTTATTAACTTAAACGTTTTAACTTTTGTTATTTTTTTAATAATTCAAACATTATAAATCATAAATAAAAATATATTAAATTTTGATTATATTAAAATTTTTATTTAACTATAATTTATTATTCTTTACTCAGAATATTCAACAAAATATTAAAACATATAATATTTATACCCTTATATTTTTTAAATCATGTCTTCATAAGTCATTTTACACGTAAACAACTAATTTTATCAAACATCTCTAACAAATAACTAATACAATTTATTAATCAAATTAGTTGATAGAATAAATTATCATCTAATAATTCATGGAATCATCTTATTGCTAAACAGATCTAAAGATGAGTTTATTGTACAACTGCAATAAGGACCCAGGATTCGGCATTGTTCTCCGAGATAAAAATTTTAAGCCCATTTAATACACGTGACATATAAAAAAGGCAATCAGCGACCATTCACGATCATGATTTCGACATTGATATCTGTCCCTATCTTGAATGCGTAACGTTGGCTTTCTGGTTCCATCGCTTTGACCGCTAATTAGTCAGTTCACAGAAAGAATCAAAGAATACAATAAGAGAAGAGTCGATTTGGGCAAGCAATAATACGTTAAGATTATAAGCTCTTTGTACGAGGACTACAAGCAGTGTCGGTAGCTATGGACCATGAGACCAATTGAGCACAGCAAGCTCTGGTGGCAAGGAATGCATAGACAGAATTATAAGCTCTTCGTACGACGACGGTACGCAGTGTTAGAAGGTAGCTATGGACAACGAGACCCATTGAGCAACTCAAGCTTCGTCACACGGAATGCATGGAATCATCATGAGTCCACGTCAGCATAGTGTGAAATGTAGACCGTTAATTATTTTAATAATAATAATAAAATATGTTCAAAATATGGTTGCGGAACATAATTGATAAAGGAATTCTTTTTCCTTCCTAAGTTTAGCTTTCACCGTCATCTACGTCATGGCGATGACGAACGGCCGAAGACTTCGAAGTCTTTTAGAACCCAAAGAAAGAAGACTTTCTCAATCACTCTTATTTGGACATTATGATTCTCAGAATTTAGACATGGTTAAGAACATTGTCTATTTGACAAAAAGAGGACTAATCTTGTTTTATGCTTTTATTATATAGTGGGCTCTTTTTGAAGAATAAAAAGAATATGTATTGAAAGGCCTAACTCACCTAAAAGTTAGCCTGAGAAAAAAGGTTTGCACATTATTATGAATGATTGAAAGTACTTATACTTGTCCGTTGTAGAATTCTTGACATACCCCCCATCTCAAAATAGAGCTAGATATTTATTGGATATATTGGACAAAGGGACATAATTGGGTATCGTCCCAAATCATCGAGACAATCAGACTTTGATACCATGTTAAAAGGGCTAACTCACCCCAAAAATTAGCTTAAGAGGGGAGATTTACACACTATTATAAATGGCTGAATGCATTCATACTTATCTGACGTGGAATTCTTGACACTATTAGAATTTTTAATATGAAAAGAGTGTAGAGTCCATTAATAAGAATTAGGCTTGGGTCAACTATTGCCAAAATAACTAGAACTAATCATTTGGATAGTTGACCCTTACTATCTGTAAATCTTTTAACATTTTCATGTTTAGTCGATATGGGAAATTCTAATACTTCCCCTCAAGTGCAACTGGGATTGGTCAAAATAAGATACTCTAATACTTCCCCTCAAGTGTTTAATCACTTAAAATAAACACAGTGATAATCGAATCGGGTCGCTAAGACTGAACATTGAGATAGACAATTGAGAAATTAATAATCCGGACCAAACCTATTCTAATGTTATATTAGAATTTTTAATATGAGTAGAGTGTAGAGCCCGTTAATAAGAATTGAGCTTAGGTCAACCATTGCCTAAATGATTAGAACTAATCATTTAAATAGTTGACCCTTACCACTAATAAATCCTTTAACATTTTCATGTTTAGTCAATATGAAATACTCTAACATTACGATCCGCTTACTAAGTTCATTAGTCACGTGTGACGAAAATATATACTACCATATCTTGTTTAGAAAATTTGTATAATTCCCATACAACTCAAAATTATTTTATTGATCATAACTTATCAAATTTAATGTATATTTGTACCTTAAAAAACACAAGTAACCCTGATTAATTAACATCCTTAATTATGAATATAAACGGTTGCAAATAATCACATCAAGAAATTAATAGCCAGTGATATGTTTGTAATTATGAATTTCTTTGATAATATTATATAATAATGTTTTAAAAATCATATTAGAAGTTAAACCTATAAGAAAAGAGATTTAATGTTTAAAAAAATTCAACCGTTATTAAATCATTATTAAATTGGTTAAAGATTAAATAAAATTTAAAATATGATTGAAATAAATTATGTCTATTTATCAAAAATTTTGAAATTTAATTAGAATAGAGATTATTAAATAAAATTATTTGATTTATTTTAATTTATAATAATATATTATTTACAAAAATGTAATTACTAATTATCAAATTGGAAAGTTAAATACTAAACGACGGTGGTTAATATTTTTACTCGTTGCAATGTGAAAGGATAGAACAAAATCTAAAGCTTAAATACCTACCCACACTTAATATATGATTCAGACCTTTCCGAGTTTTTTTCTCCACAGATTCAGTCATTCATCTCTCTCTAGCTACTTGTGTAGAACTCTTCAGATTGTATACACAACAAAGAATGAAGGTATGCTTCGAAAATTCACACATCTTTTCTGTTCTCTTGATTCTCAGTGAACCCAAAACTAACTTTCACTTCAACTTTTTCACGGATCTACAGCAAAAGATGGTGTTGAAGGTGACTATGAGGTGCGAGAAGTGCCGGACTGAGGCTCTCAAGATTGTTGCAGATTCAGATGGTAATTATTTAACATTATGTAAAATTAGCTTTCTGTTCTAAGTTCTAAATACGCCGATCCTTATCTGTTCGAGCATAACAAATGCGTAAGCTGTAGTTCGAGGTCGAGGAGTAAGGTTTATAAGGTAATGCGTTAGCGGCATTAACTGATTTCAGAAACTGATGTTGTACATTGAAATTGATTCAGGAGTGACATTTCTGGGATTAGAAGGAAACGAGAAAGAGAAAGTGGCGGTGATCGGAGATGGATTCGACGTCGTAATGATGGTTAACAAGTTGAGGAAGAAAGTTGGACACACGGAGATTGTCAGTCTTGGAGCAGCGTGAACAAATGCTAGACGCAGTTGCAAAATTTTCTTCCTGAACTTTTTTCAAATTGAAAGTAAAAATAAATGTGTTACTATTTTCAAGAGAAATTGTAGGTTCTCCAAATAATTGATAAGATTGTCTAACGCGTGAAACTAAATCTGATTGTCCAGTTTAGTCTTTCTTTTGCCTTCCTTTATCGAAAATTACAATAAAATTAACCAAATTCAAATAAACATGCGTATAAGAAAAAAAAAACCATAATTTAATTAAATTGTAATATCTCAAATTTAAAATAGTCTGCAAATAATTTTAATTTAGATTCAACAGTGTCACACCCATCATAAATTTATACATCTTTTATATGTATTATGTTTCTTCTGGTTAAAGACTAATTCATCTAGTTTTTTTTATGGAGAAATTTGTAGTTATTATTTTTTGAATTCGCACTTAGTAAATCTTCGAATTGACGCAATAACCTTATACGATAGACTTGATCAAGAGATTATAAATAAGAGAATTCGAAAAATAATAATTTTTGTTTAGAAATGTTGTGCTCTTCTAATATTCTAGATTTTACAAAAGTGGTGATGATATTAAAATATAAACTATTTCTTTCTGATCTTTTCGATGTTTGGTAGTCTCCTAAAAAAGTCCCAACAACTGCTAATTAGCGAGTTCGCATAAAGAAGACAATAAAGAGAAAGGTCGATTTACTTTCAAGATTATAAGCTCCTCGTACAACGACTACAAGCTGTATTGGTAGGCTACGGACCAATTGAACAAAGCAAGCTCTGGTGCACGAGTCTAAGTCAACATTGTGAAATGTCGAGCGCTTTCGTCTTCCTCGCAACTTGCAAGGGAAGGAAAGGAATTAAGTTGGATAGTTCTGATAGGATGAAACCGAATTTAAATTTAAATTAATTAAATTTTAATATGAATTTATTCTAGATTTTACAAAAATCGTATATTTCTTTCTCTTTGCGATGTTAGATAATGTACTAAAAAAGTCCCAACAATTAAGGATGGTAATGGGCTGGCTCATAGCTCAGCTCCTACCAAAATTTTTAAAATAAAAATTTTAAAATTAAAAATATAAAATAATTTTTTTAAAATTAAATTAGGGTTTAAATTGTCCAAATCTAAGTTTACTTAAAGCCTAAATTTTTAAAGTAAAATAGTATTTGGTTCAGCCGGATTCTGACGAGGCTGTACGTTGCCGTTTGGATCCATAGAGACAACTGTCGAATACAAGAATTCTGGCTTAAGGATTCCTGCAAAACAAAGAAGGCACGTCG
>JANZXR010000003.1:3885204-3921174 GCA_027575705.1 Erythroxylum echinodendron
CTGATCTTTGAAGATTGGACCGATCGGCCTGTAGGTCATTACGACTGAGCTCGGGCCCAGCACGACCGACCCGACCAGTATTATTTTGTTTAAAATAATTGAATCTCAAATTTATCTAAGCCTAGGTCTAACCGATGAATTGACTCATTAAAATCAACTAAATTTAAATTCATAAGTAAAAAATTGCCATTCCTACCAACAACTCTTTATTAGCCAGTTCACATTAAGAAGACAATAAGAGTGAGGTCGATTCGGGCAAGCAATTACTTCAAAGACTATTAGCATTTCGTACCGTTGTAGTCGTGTCAATAGCTATGAACAAGGAGACCAATTGAGCAAAGCAAGCTCTGGTGGCAAGGAATGCATGGACTCGTGATTCTTGAGTCAACAAAGGGTAAAATGTGGAGCGCTTTCGTCTTCCTTGCAAGAAAAGGAAAGGAAAGAAATTAAATCGGATAGTTTTGAAACGAATAATTCAAATTTCAATTAACTAAATTTTAAATTAAACTCAAATTGAGTTAATAAAACAATTCTAATAAGTTAGAATTAAATCCAGTACACTGACTCAACCTATTATCCAATCAATTTTTATTTAACAATCTATTTATTCAATTAATCTTCAAATTCTTTGATAAATAAGAATAATTTATTTTAATAATATTTTAAATTTATTAAATTTATTTAATCTTTAGTTAATGTTTTAAACCTTAAACTTCTTATTTATCGGTTTAATTTTCGGTCTAGTTTTTAAAATATTAGTAAAATATAAAAAAGTCTAGTAGTACACAATTTTATTTCTAACTCATAAAAAGATTGTTTTTGGAAAAATTCTTACCCTTATAACTAACTATATTACAAAAAAATTATTAAAGTAAATTAAATAGGAAAACTGAAAACTATACTAAAACATGGTCAATTTAAAATTGACTAAATCAATTGAGTTTTTTAACTATTGGATATTATCAATTTAAAAAGCCAACCGGATCGTCAAGTTGTAAATTTTGAATTGTCCAATTTTTTAATTTAGTTTTTAATTTTCCAGTTCGATTTATTTTAATAACTCTTATTATTAAAAATTGACTAATTTATTAATTAATTGATAAATTTTTTAAATTAATAAATTCTTATGAACTAAAATAAATAAATAAATAAATTTAACAATCTCTTTTTTCATTTAAATTTTAAATAATAAGAATAATTTATTTCAATTATATTTTAAATTATTTAATTTTACTTAATTTTTAGTTAATTTTATAATAGTTTAATACCGATAAATTTTTTAATTTTAAACCTCTTCTCTTATTAATTTAATTTTACTGTCTAATTTTTAAAATATAAGAAATTATGTCTCATCGGTAATTCTTTAGATATCATATTAGTGTTGATGTGGTATATATTACTGTTGTTGCGGTAGCTATGGAAGGAAAAAAGCAGTCGCTGTCTTGCCGAGTCAAAAACCGACAACTGAAGTCGGGAGTCGGGACAGGACTTAGAATTTTCCAAGGTAGAACGAAACTAGAAAGCTAATCTTCCAAGGTAGAAAGTAGAAAGCTACTAGTCTTAAGAGTGCCATTTTAACTGTTCCAACTTCTTTAACAGTGCGAGAGTGCTATTGTTCCTACTGCTTATCAACCGAAAGTTTCAAGACATTCATTCAAGTTAAATTTCATTATTTTGTACAGGGACAATAATTACAAACCCAAATTTTTAAATTTTTTTTCTATTTGATTGAAAATTAGGAAATTTAATTTAATAATTATATTCATTAATATTTCGTTAATATAATTAAAGTAATATCAAAAGTTACATGATTTTTATAATATTTTTAATATTTGAAGATATAATTAAATTTTAAAAATCAGACCGAAAGTAAAATTGGTAAAGACAAAATGTTTAAGATTTAAAAAATTTAACCGGTGTTAAAACATAAAAAAACAGTTAAAATTGAATAAAATTAAAGAATTTGAACTATAATTAAAAGAGATTAACAAAAATTTTGAAGATTAATTAAAAACGAAACTGTTAAATAAAAATTAATTGATTTATTTTACTTTATAAGAATTTATTTATTAATAAAAATTGATATTAATTGATCAGTTTTTAACAACAAGGGTTATTAAAATAAATCAATCTAAAATTGAAAATTGAATTGAAAAGTTGGACAATTCAAAGTTTTTACAATTGAACCGGTTCAAACCGATTGAATTTTTTAATATTTGAATATTTATTATTATAATCTAACAAAATTATAATGACGAAGACAAAAAGCTATATAAATTATTTGTATTAACAAAAGCAAATTGTTAAATTTAATTATCTTATTTTATAAGTTTAAATAATTAATTAAAGAAAAAGCCGCATCCGATAATTATGTAATGAATTGAAAAATCAAAAAGCTTTTCCATACCCATCATTGTCAGTGGCTGTTGGCAATTTGACTAGCTACATGGCCCAGCACTAGACCGACAGGAAAAGCTCTCCGTTTTGCCTGTTTCTTCCGAGCCACAAAGCTCTGGAATCCAGAACCAATCACACCAAAATCAACTTTATTAGTAGTAATCCAAACTTTCGGGTAGGTGTATGCCTTTATCTATATTCAATGTTTAGATTGTGTTAGGTGTATCCGTTTGTCAATATTCAATGTCTTGATGGTGAAATTAATCTCTTTAAAAAAAATATTTAATTTAAAAAATTAAAGATTCAAATCACAAACTAATCAAGAATTATCTTAATTTAAAAATATTTATAAATTTCATTTGAATGGAATGTATATGATAGTTGAGATTCAACACATATGATGATATATGTATATATATTTCAATTATTATTGAACTAATCAGATAATTAACGTGATTTGATGCACCAAGAAGTACTAATCCAGTACTATTCATACAATAGACAGAAGTCACAGGAATCATAAATCTTAATTAAGTCGAAGTTGAATAAATCCTAAATCTTCCTAGAGGAGTTTGTGTCATTTGAACTGTTGCTCGTTGGCTTGCAGTAGCAAGTCTGCTAGAATTACAAATACGAAAGGGAAGTGAACAAAAGCTTGGAATGTAAACAAACCAGAAAGCTTGGAAGTGGAGGCTGCAACTAGGTAGGAATGCACTTGGGAACTTTGATTTATCATCTGATAAAAAAAGAAAAGTTTTGAGCCTGCCCAGGCTCCCCGTATGCCAAATAAGAAGGTTGCCAACATTTTTTTTGACAAAAGCTTCTTACATGGCATTCAGGGAGCCAGGCAGAACTTTCATTTTTCCAGACGAAGACCAACCGATGTCGATCATCACCTTCTGTCTGTTTCGATCTTCACAACCCGAAAACTGCAGAAAATTTGCATGCATTCACCAAACATATTCTCCAGATTTCCAATTCTGAAGCTTGTAGCACATGCCAAAGGAGGTTAAAGAAAGCACCCACTGTTGCGTTTGGTATCAGACAGGAAATTATTCTTCTTCATCCCCATAAACAACTAAGAGAATCCTGGAATTTATAGAACATGGAGAATAGAATACTGGAAAGAAGAGAAAAAGTGTTTAAGAAAAAGATAGAGAAAAAGCGTGAGGAAAAAGAAATAAGAATGGATAGTGGAGAAGGCGGCAGGAAGGGGTTGTTTCCAAGGAATAAGTTCAAGAGAAAGAGCCAAAGCTGCCTGGGTTTTACAGGTTGCCATTTTGTCACTTCTTAATTTGGTAAAGTTAATCTCCAACACACTTATCTTTACTTTATTCCTCTAAATATTTTCTTTTTTGGATTCATAATTCAATTATGTGCATATTCTTCTAGAAACCCTTTTCGTTTGGCCTTGAACTGGATTCAGATTGGAGAATGCTTGCTTACTTGGAGATCCTTTAACGACTTCTGATAGTTTCTTGACGACGACAGGGTCAAAACCATCACACGAGTCAAAAGCAAATGCCTGTATTACAAACGCGGGATGTGTTACTTTCGGACAGCTATCAGGTCCGTTCTCAAGAGGAAGTAAAATTGGAGGTCTTGAATTCGAATTCTCATTAAGAGTTCTCAGGCATTTTGAATTTATGATCGTGTATTTTGAAGAAGGGTTAATAATAATAATCACTAATAATTACTAAATAATAAAATATTAGAGATTGAGTTTAATCTAAATTTAAATAATTAAATTTAAATATATAATTTGAAAACTATTATATATACACTAAAATTTTACTTAATATAAGCAATGCATGGACAATTTTTTTTTATATCGACCAAACTTATAAATTATTACTTATGCATATGCATTGAGTGAATCATTATGTACACCTAACAATCTAAACATTATGTGTACATAAATTATTTATTATTCATAATTTAAATTCAAATGATAAAGTCAATTTGAGTAATATTTGTAGTCATTTTTAATTAATTATTGAAATTAATTAGATGATTATTATTTGGTAACCTTTAATTATTATCACTATTAAATAAAATTATTATAAAAATATTATTTTTAATGATCTTTAGTTATTATTACTATTAAATAAAAATTATTATAAAAATATTATTTTTAATGATCTTTAGTTATTATTAGTTTATTACTATTAAATAAAAATTATTATAATTTTTATTTATTTATAATATTAATATCCACCAATAGTGGAACACGATCTCACCTTTTAAGCTAAAAGATTACTTGGACTAGCTTACACCTTAAAAAACAACGTAAAGACTAAGATTGCCAGAAAATTCTGATAACAGAAAGCTCAACGAGCCTGTTAGCTGAGCACTTTCACGCATGTCAGAATGCTCATCAATGGCGCCTTTCTTTTCTTTTTTATCAGCTACACGCCTGGATCAAATGAGCCTGCAGAACCTGAAAGAAACAAATTAATCTCTTCATGTCATTGTCTTTAAGTAAGTGTTTGGAATGTTGCTGGAATGAGGGGTCCATGAACATGGGGCGGCGGAGGAGGTGCGAAAGGTCGATTCCAGACTGGCCAACCAATAACTAAATCTTGATTGCTCAGTCGGCTGATGAACTCTTGTCTTCTACACCTTCGAACCTTTTTTTTTTTCTTCCTTTAATGTCTCTCTCTCTGTTGTTATTATTATTATTAATTATGTATGTTATAATATACATAAAAAATTTATATTGTTATAAAAAATCTATAATATACTTGCGGGTCTTAAATTTTATAAGATCATTAGTTACAAAGAATTAAAATAATAAAATTTATGTATTTATTAAAAGGTTCATTTTTTACTTTAAAATTGACAATTAGGTAATTTTAATATTAGAAAAAAGGAAAAATATGGCACTTCGTATACAATATAAAATTTACTCAAATTGTCAATTAATGTGGGAAAACCAAAGTAGGAAACTGGGAAGCTCATTGCTAAAACTTCCACTACTTCGGCCAATTCCATAATTAGATTTTGATGTGGAAATTTAGGTCCACGTACGTGGACGTGTGCCCATGCAGTAGGTAAGCCATAAAAGTTTTGGGGACTTCACCGGAGGAAGAAGATAAGGTGGGATTGTCACCTTCACCCGTCATGGTTTGGACAAATGGTGTGGCTTTTAGATAAGGATACCCCAAAAGTAGAGATTACAACAAGCAATTTAGACTTGAACTTAGAGTCCGACTTGACCTAGCTCGATACGTCATTTTTGTCATAAATGTCAGATTTTAAGTCGAGCTAGGTTTAGACTGTCTAAGCCTGAGGTAAGCCCAAGACTTGATTTGTTGACTACAGATCTAGCCTGGGTGGGTCGGGATAGGGTGGGCCTAACTCAGGCCCAAGTACCAACTCTACCCAAATGTTTAGAGATTTCAGTATGATCCCCACAACTCGGCAACACTATGTGCCCTTCATTGGTTCCAATAATTTTATGGTACAAGAAAAATAATTAATTAGACACATCTTTTAATATTAAGAAAATCTACACTTATCATTAAAGATATATTGAATAAATTATCGAATATGTGTAATAACTTTACATAGTTTGAATAAATTATTTGATAAATTTATCAAATATGATTAGAAATTAAAACAAGTATGATAAATTTAGAATATTTTGATCTATTAACAATATATTGATATATTAATTTTAGGTCAATTTAACTCTAATTTTTGTTATTATTTAAATTTATTTTTTAAAACTGCAGCTCAATTGAATCTTTAAAAAAAAATTTAAATTTGAGTTCAAAAATAGTTAAATTAAATTAGGCACAATAATTTCTATTTAACCAATTCAATTTTTTAATCACCTAACATTACAAAGTTTATATAACTACTCTAACAAAGATTTAATAGTGATTTCTATTATTTAAAATAACTATAGAGACTTAAAACAAATTCTCTAGTAAACATTTAATATTACAAAAAGTTTTTAAATAAATAAAAATACAATTTTCCTTTCTTAGCAAAATCGAAAGAGTTCATGAAAAATTATTTAACTATTCTTTTCAATTTTGACACTTTTAATAAGTATTTAAAAAATTATTTTAATATCACATTAGTGTATAATATATCTATATTGCCTATGACTAACATATTAAAAGCGGTTAAATATTTAACTTAATTAGATTTTGAAAATGTTAAAATGTAATGTAATATTATAAATAACGGTAAAAATTAAGTTAGAATTTTTAATTAACGTAACTTTTATTTTACGAGGTTCTATTTTTTAATGAAAGTGTTAATTTTCTTAATATTCACAATTTTTAGTGAATTTTTAATAAAATCTTAAAGAAACACATAGATTCATGCTTACTAAATCATCTTTATTCCTAAAAGTAATTATTGCAAAATATAAGTTTTTTTTTCCTCTCAAGATAACGATACAACCAAGGGGCATTCCCAAACGCTTAATATTTTCCTGTCTTATTTATTTATATATCGTCGGATTCACCGACAAAAGTTTGACTTTATTGATATTCCAAACCTGACTATGGAAAATGCTTTTATGGTACTGGAACATTGTTTCAATTATTGGAGAACATATGATTATAGTTACTAATATGTAAATTAAAAAGCTAAATTTTAATTACATATATTACTCATTCAACTCATTAAATTTAATTAAAAATTTTTCTTAAAAATTAAATTCATTAATATTATATAATAAAGTAAATAAATTTATCAAAAACTTATATCTTTAATGAAAAATTATGGACTAATTTCCAAATAGTTCTAAAGTAAATAAAATTATCAAAATATTGTTTCTTTAATGAAAAATTATGGACTCGTGAAAAGTAAGATGAAGATACCTCAAAAGAACATATCTTTTGAGACTTTAGTTTATACATATAAAATTAAAGATTTTAGAGCAAAAGATGATAAACAATAGCCTCTTGTCAAACATGCATGTATCAGTGTCTGGACATCAAATTACTGTTTTTAGAAAGAAAGCTGACAACTTGTCGTCCATAGCTATGGCAGAATACTCTGATAAAGGACCCCAAAGGTTCAATCATCAACTCTTTTACTATTTAGTCAGGAGCGATGTCCTCGATACCTGAGAACAGCATGCATGATAAATGGCTCAACTTACCTTGCTGCTGCTGGTTGATGCATACTTAAATTGCATGGTGGGACATTATGTGGATATGTTTAAGGTCTAAGGGGGCCTCACAGGATGATTTTATAGATGTTTATCTAATCAAGCTTTGAAAATTCTACTACTCTTTAAGAATAAGAAACATTGCACATTCAAATCAGCTAAATTCACTCTTTAAAAGCCACTTCCGTGCAGTAATGAACTAGGTATAGTGAACATGTTCTGATATATTGATATTAAACAGCTCGCCAGGTTTTACTAATTAGCTCGGCTAGTTTTGGTCAAAACAGGAGCTGTCATGATTTTCTAGTCCAGCAACTGATTATAGAATCAGAGAGCTTTTAACTCCTACATTAATGGCTGCAAGCCATCCATTTGCTTCTGGTGTATGTATTGCTTCCAGGTTTGTTAAGGGGGCAGCAAAAATTGGAAATATGGGATCCCAGGTCCTGTTTTGCTTCTTGATCTCACTTTTCTGTTCTTTCCACAGTTCTGCAATATCCTTGAAAAGGGTATGCAACTATATGAATTTTTCTCAGTTTTCAGTTGTATTACTTACTATATCAGCTGTTTCTTCGAGAATGGTAATGTGTTTCATGGAATATTACAGTCTTACATAGTATACCAAGGGCCTCATTCACATGGATCTGAACCTTCTGGTTTGGATGTTAATGCGAGAACTGACTCTCACTATGAGCTCTTGGCTACCTATACGACCAGGTCATCATGAATCATTGTTCACCGATCCACCGTGTTTTCCACGTTTGGCTTTAGATGTAAATAAAGTTGTTTTTTCTAAAACAGCAAGGAGAGAAGGCCAAAGAGGCCATATTCTACACATATACCAATTACATCAATGGTTTCGCTGCCATTCTTGAAGAAGAAGCAGCTAAAATCTCTCGTATGAAAATATGACAGACTGTGGACTAATTCCTTATTTAATCTTTACTGAGAATCCTTGATGGGTCTTAATTTATTGTGATGCCTCCAATTTAGAGCATCCGGAAGTTGTATCAGTGTTTCCAGATGAAATAAATGAGTTACATACTACAAGGTCATGGCAGTTTCTCGGACTGGAAAGTAGAAATGGAAAGATTCCAGCTGATTCTTTGTGGACAAAAGGAAGATTTGGAGAAGATGAGATCATTGGAACTCTTGACACAGGTAATTTGAATTACAACCGTAACTTTGAATCTGAAGTCTCATGGTTTCCATGTCTGGACAGGATTAAATCCATCTGTTGTTGGAAACTTATCCCTAAGATTGCTTTGATACATTGAAAAGGACTGAGTGCTAAATAGGGAGGAAAAGAATGGTTTTCCTTTATGTCGGCAGCCATTATAGATCTTCTATGATCTACTGATGCCTGCAACAAGAATTAGGGTTCCTTTTCTTATCCTTTCCCTGATCTGTTCACTTGATTCATGGCAGGTGTTTGGCCTGAATCAGAAAGTTTCAATGATAGAGGGATGGGACCAATTCCATCAAGGTGGAAAGGATACTGTGAAACAGAAGATGGAATAAGATGCAACAGGTTTGAATAAGATGCAACAGGTTTGAATAACTCATTATTGCTGTAAAATGAAAATCAGTTCTGTAAATATTCTCTTTTACACTTCATGGTACTTTTAGGCTCCTATGATTTATGCAGTTACTTCTGTTGTTACAAAGCTTCGAAATGAAGATAAATGCAATTGGCAACAGGAAGCTGATTGGAGCCAGATACTTCAAGAAGGGTTATGAGGCAAGTGGAGGACAAACTATTAATAGAACCGCCAGAGATACTGATGGTCATGGTACCCACACTCTCTCCATAGCTGGTGGACGTTTTGTTCCAGGTGCAAATTTGTTTGGTTCTGCCAATGGCACAGCGAGAGGTGGATCACCTATGGCAAGAGTTGCTTCGGACAAGGTTTGCTGGGGAGGATGCCTGGATGCTGATGTATTGGCAGGCTTCGATGCAGCTATCCGTGATGGGGTTGACATCTTGTCTGTTTCACTTGTAACCGGAACTCAACGTCGCGACTATTTCAGTGCTGCTATTTCTGTGGGATCTTTTCATGCTGTCAGGAAAGGGATCCTTGTAGTTTGCTCAGCAGGTAATTCTGGAAATCATGGAGGGTATTCAAATGTTGCTCCATGGATTTTTACAGTTGCTGCCAGCACAATTGACAGAGAGTTCCCATCGGATGTCATCCTTGGAAACAGGAAGCGCTTAAAGTTATTCTATTCAGAAATGGTTCTTGAACACATTATATTTCCTGTTTTCAGTGTTTCAACTTGCTGGTACATTTGTTGGTATGTCCTAATTCCAGGGATCTGTTGATTAGGGACTTAGCTTTAATACGAATACCTTACCGGTTAGGAAATACCATCCTGTCGTATATGGTCCTGATGCTAAAGCTGACAATGTATCTGCTGATGATGCGGAAGGGAACTAGTTACTATTCTATGTTAAAGCTCAAGTAACTGCCCAATTTTTATGCGATGGCAACATGGCAGACTTAGAGGTGATCCCGGATCCCTCAATCCAACAAAGGTAAAAGGAAAGATTGTCTACTGTGTCCAAGGTAGCACATCTTCAGGAGATGTGGAGAAGAACTTGGAGGTTTCTCAGGCTGGTGGGATCGGATTGATCATCGTTAGGCAATCCTTTGTGGATGCAGTCAGTCCTAGCCCTTATTACATTCCTACGTCTGCCCTCGTTGTGGGATCTGATAGTCTTCCCATTTTGGCTTACCTTCATAACAGAAAGTATGTGTTTGCCGTATGTATACATTTACATATCCTGCAAGAACTTCTGACTGATACGTTCAGGAATCATTTTGGTCACTCAGGTCACCTAAAACTTTCATAAAAGGGACTGCAGAAGTTGGTCAGACTGTTGCGCCTATGGTTGGTGCCTTTTCATCTCTGCGACCAAATCGCATCACTCGGGAGATCTTGATGGTGTTATCTCTTGAACAATGTAGTTTAGCTATTATTGGGTATAACAGATCTGTTCCCTATTAGAATACACATCAGCTTTCTGAGATTTTACAGGACAATCATGAGAAAATTAATTTAATCAATAAACTTATGATCAGCCTGACATTACTGCGCCAGGGGTGCAAATCTTAGCTGCTTTCACTAAAGCAATGGGGCAAACTTATGATCAGCCTGACATTACTGCGCCAGGGGTGCAAATCTTAGCTGCTTTCACTGAAGCAATGGGGCCTTCTTCGGTGCCCACTGATCATCGGAACTTCCGTTCAACAAAATATCAGGTCTTCAATGTCATGCCCTCATATTTCTGGAATTGCTCGTCTTTTGAAGACTATGCATCCTGATTGGAGTCCTGCAGCGATCAAATCAGCCATGATGACCACTGGTAATATAATACCTCAGTATATCTTTATAAACACTCACATGTCCTATCCCGAGGAGCATATTCAGACAATTACTTCATGCCCTTAACCTTTGATATTGCAGCGCAAACAACTAGCAATATTGGACAACCGATTTTGTTTGAAGACACACTCACTGCTGCATCCCCTTTCGCCTATGGTTCCGGCCATGTTAGACCGAACCTTGCAATGGATATGGGACTAGTTTATGACATAACTATAATAGATTACTATAATTTTCTTTGCTCCATGGGTTACAATGCCACTATATTGTCCAGGTTCACCAATGAGTCTTCATTCAGATGCCCACCAACTAACACTAGTCTTATGGATTTGAATTATCCAGCAATAAGTGTCCCCAATCTCACAGGGAATGTAACCGTGACCAGAACCTTAAAGAATGTGGGAACTCCAGTCAAGTACACAGTTCAGGTTGATGAGCCTAATGATATAACAGTCAGTGTTGAACCAACTACCATGGAATTCAAAAAGGGAAATGAAGAGAAGAAGTTTAAGGTTTTTTTGGAGGTTAGGGAAAGTTGGAGCGGTGACACTGTTTTTGGAGCTATCGTGTGGGCAGATGGCAAACATGAAGTAAGAAGAAGTACCATTGTTAGTACGTAGGGAATTTGAATGAAATAAAAATAAGGCTATGTTGTAGCAGAATAAGAATTGATTGTAATCATATGGGATCCGAAAGAGAGTTCTTGATAAAATAGCCTCTCGTACAATAAAAATGGCAGTATTTTTTAGCCCTTCACATCATAAAGGGAGATAATATCCAAGCAAACTTTGAAAATTCAACTTCCCTAAAGAACAAGAGACTGAACTCTTGATTCAGCTAAAACCATTCTTCAGAACCTTGACGGTATACCAGTCAGCGAACTATGAGCCTGTCCCTACTCCTAACACAACGTTAAGAAGCAGCTTGGTATTGCAAGTTCCAGGTCCAGCTACCAACAATAAAAGGCAGTGAGCTCAAAACCTACACAATTCCTGGATTTCTTGCAGTAGCAGCAAACCTGAAAACCATAAGGGCATTTCAGGGCCTGCTTTGCTTCTGCTGATCTCAGCATTTTGTCCGGTCCACAGTCCTGGACTAGCGTGAACTAAAAATCAATGTTTTTTTGGATTTTAACTGCAGTGAAACTGTTTCTTTTGTTCAGTTTTCATGTCTGCATCTACTGTCAAACTTTGGCTACTAGCTAATTAACCTGTTAGGTGGGTTTCATGTGATGTTAGCTGTCTTGCATAATGAATGTAGGGCCTCAATCACGTAGATCTAAAAAATCTATCTTGCACATGATCTCTGTGGTTTTTATCGAATCTCTTCCAAAATTTGTAAGTTGGAAAACAAGGCAAGGCAAGACAGGACGATGCTTTTGAGGAGAAAGAAAGCAACAATTTAGTGGTCCAGGAATGAAGCAAAATCTCAAGTATTCAACTATTTCTGTTTAATTGTACACTTATAGCCCATTATCCAGATCCTCAAGTTCGACAAAAAAAATGACATGGTCAGATCACAAATCCAGGGATGTACAGCAGAATAGTTGAGAGTTTTTATATCCTTTGCACTTGTCATTTCTTTTGAAAAGAACGGTCACTTGCACTAAAATCAATGTGTAAAAAAATGACAACTTCCATTGACTTAGATTTAGTTTCGTTGAATGTGTCCAAGCAAACATCAGAACCAAGACAAGAAGATGATAAGAATCTATAAAGTTAAAATTAGATATTTCAGAAAGCAATATTAAGAATAAAATATATTATAAAAACAACTTAACTGATGGGTAATGGATGGCTGGTGGGACTTTCCTACTTAAAGTATGGGGTCTGCAGACTGCATATGAATGGTTATGTAGATATTATCGTGTCCATCTTTGACATCTGTCATTCCGTTTAGAACAAGACAAAGTAAGTTCTTAATTCTGCTAAATCAACTCTTGTATGAACTCCTTCACTGTACTAAAATTAGCTTGTCATCACATCACATCAATGAACAAGTTGCAGATCTCTGAGCAAATGATTTATTAATCACCTACTACTACAGCCCAATACAGGGACAATCATAACTTCCAGGTTCAACTACTGACAAGCAAGGCAGAGAGCTTAGCTCCTAAATAAATGGCTGCAAGCTACCCATTGATTTGTGAGAAACAGAAGAGGTGTATGCATTAGTTTCTCGATTCTTGCAGGTGCGGCAGAACTTGGAAATATGGGAATTCCAGGTCCTGTTTTGCTTCTTCTGTTTTCAACTTTCTGTGCTTTCCATAGTCCTGCTCTGGCCGTGAAAAGGGTATGCAAAAATACCGTCTTCTCACAGTTTTTTCATTCGTGTAAAATTACTGCATGCAATTATCTCTTTGCACTATCTTCATTTGCAAGAATCCTGACGTGCTTCAGCCTGGATATTGCAGTCTTACATTGTGTACCTAGGGCCTCATTTACATGGATCTCATCAGCCTTCTATCGCGGATGTTAATGAGAGGACTGACTCACACTACGCGCTCTTGGCTACTTACATGACCAGGTGACCACTGTTCATTGTTCATTTTACTTGGAAGTTTGTCACCATTGTTCGTCCCATGTTCTTCCACGTTTAATTTCTTTTGTAAATACATGTAACTTTTTGTTTCAACAGCAAGGAGAAGGCGAAAGAAGCAATATTTTACTCGTATACCTACTCTATCAACGGTTTCGCTGCCATTCTTGAAGAAGAAGAAGCAGCTAAAATCTCCAGTAAGACGAACATATGACAGAATGTGGGGCCATTTCTTGTTCTTATTTTACGGTATAATCTTACTCTTTCTGAATCCTTGATCGGTCTTTGACTTCTTGTGATGTCTCCTATGTAGAGCACCCTGAAGTTGTATCAGTCTTGCCAAATGAATTCAACGAGTTGCATACTACAAGGTCATGGGAGTTTCTCGGACTGGAAAAAAATGGCCAGATTCCTGCAGATTCTCTATGGAGAAAAGGAAGATTTGGTGAAGACGTGATCATTGGGAACCTTGACACAGGTAATCTGATTATGAAAATGACTGAATTTTAAGTTTGATAGAGGTAACTAATGGTGATGATTTGTGGCAGGTGTTTGGCCTGAGTCAGAAAGTTTCAATGATGAAGGGATGGGACCAATTCCATCAAGGTGGAAAGGATACTGTGACAGAAACGATGGAGTAAAATGCAATAGGTTTTCCTCACTAATCCTGATCTAAATCACAATAGATAACTTCTGCAAGTACTCTAAGATGCATTTGGGCAGGAACTTAAGATTGCCTTCAGGATATGTTTAAACAAAATTCATTGTTATACTTTTGTTCAAAGCTTTGAACTGAGGAATAAGTCCATTGGCAACAGGAAGCTGATTGGAGCCAGATACTTCAACAAAGGTTTTGAGGCAGCTATAGGCCATCCTGTCAACGACACTGCAAGAGATTATGATGGTCATGGTACCCACACCCTGGCCACAGCTGGGGGTCGTTTTGTTTCAGGGGCAAACTTGGTGGGTGCTGCCAATGGCACTGCAAAAGGTGGGTCGCCTATGGCTAGAGTTGCTTCTTACAAGGTTTGTTGGGGAACATGTACGGATGCTGATATATTGGCGGCTATTGATACTGCTATTCATGACGGGATTGATATCTTGTCTATTTCACTTGGAAGCAGACCTCGCCAATATTTCAGCCACGGTATTTCTATTGGATCATTTCATGCTGTCAGGAATGGGATTCCTGTCGTTTGCTCCGCCGGTAATTCTGGACCAACAGAAGGAGCTGTTTCGAATGTTGCTCCTTGGATTATTACAGTTGCAGCAAGCACAATTGACAGAGACTTCCCATCTGATGCCATTCTTGGAAACAGGAGGCGATTAAAGGTTCTTTCTTTTAAAGCTGCTGTGTTTCCTAGTGTTGCATTTTTCTACCAGATGTTTGCATATTTCCTAACTTCAGGATCTGGGTTCTGTTACTTAGGGTCTGAGCTATAATACAAATACTTTACCAGTTGGGAAGTATCAACCTTTGGTGTATCCTGAAGATGTTAAAGCTGCCAATGACACTACTGAAAATGCGTAAGGGAAACTGATTCTTAGTCTTATGTTAAAATTCAGTCACTTCAGGGATTCTCAAGCAAATTGTAAATGGCAGAATTTCATGTGAACCAGGATCTCTCGATCCTGCAAAAGTAAAAGGAAAGATTGTCTACTGCCTTCGTGGCGGCAATATCCAAGAAATCGAGAAGACTTTGGTGGTTTCTAAGGCTGGTGGCATAGGAGTGATCCTTGCAAGTCAATCGCCTATGTCCTTAGCTAGTCCCCAACCTTACTTTGTTCCTACTGCTTCACTCGTTACAGGAGCTGATTCTCTTGCCATTTTAGCATACATCCGTAACACAAAGTATCCATTCACCATTATCAATTTGTCCAATTAGAGAGTTGGAGCAATTAGCAAAGGTTTCTAAATGTTTTCTATCACACTCCAGGTCACCAAAAGCATTCATAAGAGGGGCAACAGAAGTTGGCAGGACTGTTGCACCTATCATGGCTTCCTTCTCATCGCCTGGACCCAATGAAATCACTTCAGAGATCCTGAAGGTATGTTATCTAAGCATAATTTGCAGAATAATGAGAAAAATCAGTTCCTGTATATCATATGCATTCATTCTGAACTGTTTCAATGAAAATTTCCATCAGCCTGACATCACTGCACCTGGGGTCAATATTTTGGCTGCTTTCACAGAAGCAATCGGGCCTTCTTCACGACCATTCGACAAGCGTCGCGTTCCATTCACTATATTTTCAGGGACTTCAATGTCTTGCCCTCACATTGCAGGCATTGCAGGTCTTCTCAAGACCATACACCCTGATTGGAGTCCTGCAGCAATCAAGTCAGCCATGATGACAACTGGTAATACAACTTCTTCAGGTCTCACGTTATTATCAAGGACAGGAACAGCAAATCCTGACGACTATTCATGTTGTTATATTTCTGATATTGCAGCTTCAACAACCAGCAACGTGAGACAGCCGATTTTAGATGAAGAGACCTTCTTACCTGCAACTGCTTTCACCTATGGTGCAGGACATGTCAGGCCGAACCTGGCAGTGGATCCAGGACTAGTTTACGACTTAACGATGACGGATTACTACAATTTCCTCTGCTCCATTGGCTACAATGCCACTCTACTGTCAAGGTTCACCAATGAGAGGACATTCAGATGCCCCACACCCAAAATTAACCTTCGCGACTTGAACTACCCATCAATCACAGTCCCCAACATCACAGGAAATGTTAAGGTGACTCGAACCTTAAAGAATGTGGGAACGCCAGGCAAGTACACAGTGAAGATCGACATCCCTTTTGAAATTACAGCGAGTGTTAAACCAGCAACTTTGGAATTCAAGAAGAGAAATGAAGAGAAGAAGTATACGGTGTTCTTAGAGGCCAAAGAAGGAAGCTGGAGTGTAAGAACTCAGTTTGGAGCGATAGTGTGGTCAGATGGAAAGCACGAAGTAAGAACTCCTGTTGTTATATCCAAGGAATTCTCGTAAAGTTCCCGTCAATGAACTATAAGGCCATGTTACAAGAAAATAAGAATTGTTTACGATCGCAAGGAACAAATCTTATTATGGTCCACTTTATTGTCTGTCTGTGCTGGAAACTGGAGTAATAAGTGATCCAAGATCCCAAAAGATGCTTGGAATTCCGTACCAAACCATCACAAAGTTTGACGCAAACAAGTTCATAACGAGTGACATGAAGTTCTTATGGACTACACCTGAAGTCAACTGACTTCACAGTTCCAGGAGTCGAAGTTAACGAGTTACATCAAATTTAATCAAATTCAGCTGATTAACAAGGGATCTTCCATTTGTTTGGATTCTCTAGTGATTATTATCCAAGTTTCCTTGAACAAAACAACAGGGAGATAGCATTTCAAGATCTACTAATGAAAACAAATATATACCCACTTAAATTAAAAAACAAAATAATCAAATTTGATCCGGACCTGAAGAGGTCAGGCTCGAGCCGCAAGCCTCAAGCTAAAATGAGCTTCAAATCAAGCTAGGCTTAAGTATAAATTTTTAGGCCGAGCTCAAGCTTGCGTTAGTCTGGCCTAGTTTCGTTCAATGCTAAGCTAGTAAGATGATGGATTGAGTTTAATTCAAAATTAACAGTTTAAATTTAAATTAATTTGATTTTGGCTCTAGTTCGGAGTTCGTTCTGCCTAAAATTCTCAAATCAATTCGACAAAACAACGCAATTTTGGTATTGACTCAAACTCGAACAAAATTTGGACCGGATTCACGTGGGCTTGACCGATTCTTTGTCATCCATATTTGTACCAACAACATTAAATGAGAAACAGAGGCGTGGGCAAGTTGCAAGGGGTAAGAATGTCTGAAGAAAAATGAGAGGATGTTTCAATCCCAACTAAGATTGAAAATGATAATACATAGGATGTTTCATCCCAAGCATTATAGAACGTGGTCTGTGAGTAAACGACGGTACACTCAATCCCTTTTTCTTTATCAACTTGGGGGTCAACTTACATCACATAATACTACAGTTTATGTTTCTTTTATGCTTCCTTCTTGCACTTGCAGACATTGTTCAAGTCTGTTTTCTGTTGGTCTCTCTTCTTAAGCCTTGTCCTTTCCGACTGTCCAATCCTGTAGTCGTTAGTTAAGTCACTAACAACTGTTGAAATAATCGCTGGAAGTAAGGAACAATGGCTCATACCAACCCTGCCAACAACATCATAAGTATGAATATGAACTTGTTTTCCAGGCACCACCAATCCAACATTTGCTTATCCTTTCCTTTTCTGACTCTTAATAGCCACAGTCCGAGATTTCTTTCACGTAATTCTAGAGTTGGTACCAGTAAAAACCATGTTAAGAAATGGAAGCACTCTATGTTTATCAGTAATAGACCCGTCATAAAAGAACGCACCTTCGGTTTCAATGGGCAGGAACTGTTGACAGGTGTGCCTGATAATGTCTCTGTCACGCCATTGACGGGTTCATCAGCATTCTTGGGCGCTAATTCATCTGAAAGGAGTTCCAGACATGTCTTCAATCTTGGAGTTATAGAGTAGGTCAAATGTTCTTCTCAGTTAACTTAATTGTGTTTAACAGGTGATGCATATGCCTCTATATGTTGTTCCAAGTCCAAATATTCAGTCAATCATTGAAAGCAATTCAACTGTAATTTTGTTTGACATTGAAGTTCTTAACCTGCTTGCTTGATGCAGGAATGTCAGATTTCTATCCCTGTTTAGATTTAAGTTGTTTTGGATGATACCTCGAGTTGGGGATTCAGGAAGTGACGTTCCTGCTGAAACTCAGATGTTGCTGATGGAAGTGATACAAAAACCATCTCAAAATGAGCCCATCTCTTCTCCTTCTTATGTCCTCTTCTTGCCTGCGCTAGATGGTGAATTTAGGAGCAGCTTGCAAGGAAACTCATCAAATGAACTCGAGTTATGTGTTGAAAGTGGTAAGTTACTTTGCTTCACAGTTTTTAACCATTAGCAAGTCCTTTTTCCGTTTGTTACTCAGCGATTACGCATCCTTGCACAGTACCAGCTGAGAATAGAATCTAGCTTGCAGACCATATGTAGTGTTGTTAAGTCTGACCTGCTAATTATAACAGTCCAGGTTTATGGTAGTACACTAAACCGCATGAGAAGGCAGTTTAACTGAGCTTAGTGGAGAGGGCTGGTGGTCAATTGGTATTTCAGAAGGGAGCGCTCTGTAGTTGTATGGAAATCCAAAAGAGTGTTGTGTTCAGGCATGGAGATTGGATATCATCTTCTATAATAGAGGAACAATAGCAAGTTTCCCCTTTTTAGATAGCCATCTTCGTATCTTCACTGGTATTGTGTGGACTAATGATATGGCTTCTTGTCTACTTTGATAGGTGACCCTGCCATAGTTACTTCACAATCCCTAAAAGCAGTTTTTGTGAATCATGGAAATCATCCATTTGATCTGATGAAGGAATCCATGAAGTATGTTAGCTCTCTGAGCAGTATTTTCAGTTCCAACTTGTTAGGTCTCTTGGCATAGAAGTATGTCTGAATATGATTGGGATAATACATAATAAGCAGCTACTCTTTTTACCTCTTTTATCGCCAGCCTTACTCTACATATTCTTTTGCACATTATGCAGGATCTTGGCAGAGCAAACTGGTACATTCGCAGTTAGAGAAACAAAACAGGCAAGTGAACACACCTTTTGCTTCCATTTGATCTGTCCAATCCGGTCTCTTTGGTTGGATTGAAAATGATGATATACTACATTTCTCTTATGCTCTCTGATGCAGATGCCTGGAATATTGGATTGTTTTGGTTGGTGCACATGGGATGCTTTCTACCAGAAAGTAAATCCTCAAGGAATCAAAGACGGTTTGAAAAGGTTAGTTAAATTCCCTACTTGGAAGTTCATTTCATTGCATAATAACTCTCGTTCTAAACATTTCAATAAAATTTTATTTTGAATGTGTGCATCTTGGCTTCTAATCTACTCTTTTCAATTTAGTTTATCTGATGGAGGCACTCCTCCAAAGTTTGTGCTGATAGATGATGGCTGGCAAGATACCGTTAACGAGTTCCAAAAGGACAGGGAGCCTTTTGTTGAAGGATCACAGTGAGTGGATAAGTTCCATTTTTGTACAAATTTTGTACCACAAGCTTACCCCTTGCTTCCTCCAATTTACAGGTTTGGCGGCAGACTAGCAACTATTAAAGAAAACTCCAAATTTCGGAAAACAGATGAGTCTCAGGTTGATTTACCCACTAATCTAAAGGAGTTTGTTTCAGATATTAAGAAGAATTTTGGGCTTAAGTAAGTACATGGTCATTTGTCCTATAGACAACTAGCAGACTCTCATCTTTACACGTAATTACATTAAGAGGTTCAATAGTCAGTGTCTGTTTATTGATAACTCTGTTTTGTGTTGTTTTGACCAAATCCTCAGGTATGTCTATGTATGGCATGCTTTATTGGGATATTGGGGAGGTCTTGTTCCTGATGCAGATGGAACTAGTAAGTACAATCCAACAATGACATACCTTGTGCAGTCCCCTGGGAACTTGGCAAACTCGAGGGATCTTTCTTTGGATTGCATGGAGAAATATGGCATTGGTGTGATGGATCCTGCTATGGCGTCCGAATTTTACAGTGATCTACACGGTTTCCTCGTTTCCCAGGACATTGATGGGGTTAAGGTTGATGTTCAAAGCATACTCGAAACAATTGCGGGTGGTTTAGGAGGCCGAGTCTCACTCACCAGACGTTTCCAACAAGCACTTGAAGATTCAATAGCCACCAACTTCCAAGACAATAGCATTATCTGCTGCATGGGTCACAGCATAGACTCCATTTACAAGTACGTAAATTTCAGATTTGATACTGCAAACAAACTCAATATGCATCAAACATCAATCTATGAATGAACAACTCTTTATCATTGCCAAGGGAAGGAAGAAATCCAGTCTTACGAATTCCAAACAACAATTTGGATATGACATAGAATTGTTTTTACCATTGTGGTCCAGCTGTAGGAAACAGATTTCAAACAACCGTCATCAGCGTAGTTCTGCAGTTTCTCATTGCAATTTATTTTATTTCACTGCAGTGCCAAAAGAAGTGCTGTAACACGAGTATCTGACGATTACTACCCGAACAATCCGACGACACAGACATTGCATGTAGCCGCTGTAGCTTTTAACAGCATTTTTCTGGGTGAAGTTTTTGTCCCTGATTGGGACATGTTCTATGTACGCCAGACTTCTTGCTGTTATTCTTTGACAATTTACTGAATCTCATAGTATATAACATTTGTTCTCTATGTTGCAGAGCCTACATGAGTCAGCTGAATTTCATGCCATTGCTCGAGCTGTGGGAGGGTGCGGAGTCTATGTCAGGTAATAGTACAAAGAACTTGCCTATTGTAGAAGCATATACAGGAGATTGAAAACGGGTTCACATTAGTTCTGCTTTCTGAATAGTTCTGTCCTAACAAGTTCATACTCAAGGTCATTTTGCTCTAAAAAGATGGCTATGTTGTTGATCAGTGACAAACCAGGCCGGCATGATTTTGACATAATTAAGAAGCTTGTCCTTCCTGATGGCTCGGTGCTTAGAGCCAAATATCCTGGAAGGCCATCGCGAGATTGTTTGTTTACCGATCCGGTCATGGATGGGAAGAGGTATGCTTCAGGTTTCACTTGCCTGCAACTTGATTGCTTGTTCCTCTGGTAACATTCGGGGGATCTTTTTTCCTTTCTAGTCTCCTGAAGATATGGAATTTGAACAAGTGTACTGGAGTTATTGGTGTGTTCAACTGCCAAGGAGCAGGAACCTGGCCGTGTATGAACACAGATCAAAAAGAGACTTCTGTTACTGCAGAAGTATCTGGGGAGTTATCACCTGATGATATTGAGTACTTTGAAGAAGTCTCAGGGAAACGCTGGACTGGAGAATGTGCTATCTATTCTTTCATTACAGGTATCGTGACCATCAAGTACTAATAACCCAATTGCTTCCATACCTTTCCACTTACAGTTTCATATTTCCTGTAGTCTGTTATCATCCCAATAAGTTCTTATATTTCCAGGGTCGGTTTCTCGATTGCCGAAGGAGAGATCATTTATTGTTTCACTGAATATTCTGAAATGTGATGTCTTTACTGTATCACCTATCAAGGTTGGCAACAATCTTTCTTCAACATTCAGCTTACATACTGAAACTTAACAGGAGCCATTACTGCTGATAGTCTAAAGCTCTTGAGTGCTCTCCACAGGTGTACAATCAACAGATTCAATTTGCACCTATTGGGTTGATAAACATGTACAATTCAGGAGGGGCTGTTGAGTCAGTTGATCAGTCTGATGATTCTTCTACCTGTAAAATACACATCCAAGGGAGAGGTGCAGGTAAATTTGGAGCCTACTCAAGTGTAAAGCCAAAATCTTGTTTCCTGAATTCAAAAGAAGAGGAGTTTGTGTTCAGAGAAGAAGACAATCTCTTGACAATCACAATTCCATCCACAACTAGTGCCTGGGACATTGATTTTTGTTATTGAATCCATTTATCTTTTCATTAAGAGCCTCACTTGTAAATGGAATGCAAATGTATTATTCATGAAAGAGAGCTGTTACTTAGATCAATACTCTGTAGGGAAACAATCCTGAAATTCTATCAATTTGGTAAAAGTAGAAAAACATACTTGTACCTTTCCTGTTCCATATATCCAACAATCTTAAAAGAAACTTATAATTGAGTGGCGAACCTTGAAAATAAAACAAAATAATTATAATCATTCTTTTTTATATAAAAAGGTGAAAATGTAATTTTTTTGTAGTTTTATTTATTTTAAAAATATATGTACCGTTTTATATTATTAAAAATATTTTATAATATGAAAATTTCTAGAAAAAACTTTGTCTTAAATATTTTTTAGTTAGTTTAACAAAAAATTATACAGAAGTAATTTCAATATCAATTTTTTGTTAAATTTAGGAAAAATTTAAATATGTTCAATAATTTAAAATAATATATCACATGAAAATTTGTGTCTTCTATAAAAGAAAATTGAACTAAAGCATGACCTAAGATTTGGAAAGTAAGACCGTTGTATGTATTATGAATGAAGAAGGTGGAGATGATAATAAGTCTGGCCGAGTTTGACCCTAGGCAATCGAGTTTGACCCTAAGTTTGATTCGGCTCAGTCTAACTTATTTTTATTTTTTAAAATTAAAAAATAAAAAACGGCTCGTTTTTTATAATATGATGTTATTTTTATTACAAGTGTCGAGCCTTAGGTTAGGTTGCACCTAGGCTACTCGAACCTAAGCTCAAGCTTGAATTTGAGACTCAATTTTTAAACAAAATTGAACTTGAGACTAACGCAAGGCTCAATCAATTAAGGTCTGACCTATTACTCCAACCCGATTCAACCTGATCCAGATGTCATCTCTAGAAGAGGCAAAAGTGACAGCTAGGATCCCTAAAAGCCAATGCAGAACTCACAACTATGACCTATCTTAATCACCACTCTTTTACCATATATTATCCTTAATTAAGCAACAAATTACAATTATTTATACAAATCAAGCTATTCTTAGCTGGATAACAACCCATTAGTATCTTAAGAAGCCTAATGCGATTATTTCACATTTTTTAATTAGTTTGTTATTAATTTAACAATAAGATAATATTGATAATAATTTTGCCATTAATTACAATAAATACAAAAAACCTTTGCTTTTAAAGACTATGGCTACTGTTTGAGTTTCACACGCTAATCAAAAGCTCTCATCTTTTCTCTCTTTCCTTTCAACTTCTTCTCGTTTTTTCTTTCACCATCTGATTTATCTCTATAAAACATACGTAAGCACTTGTCTAAGTAATGATTAGCTTGTTTTCTCACTTGGGTTGATTTTGTTTCAAGCGTTAAGTTAAAATACAGAGGAAAGTTTTGATTTTTGAGTTTTGGTTTGTTTGTGTAAGAATTTTTGAAGAGATCAATCCGTGATCCATACTAAGAAGATGTCGTACGCGTATCTCTTCAAGTACATCATCATTGGCGATACTGGTAATCCTTTGTATCTGATTTGGTGATTTAATGATTCGATTTTATTCAATTTTGTAACATTTTATTTATTTGGAGATTTTTTTTTTCATTTTGGTGAAATTTGTGTTTGCAGGAGTTGGGAAATCATGTCTGTTACTACAATTCACGGACAAGAGGTTCCAGCCGGTGCATGATTTGACAATCGGCGTGGAATTTGGAGCCCGCATGATCAACATCGACAATAAACCTATTAAGCTCCAAATTTGGGACACGGTTTGTTCCTTTTTACATCGATTATGGTTCAAATTTAATTGCTTTCATGCTATATCATCAGCAGTCTTTCGTAGTTATTTTGGGAGGAAAGTTTATTATGTTTGTCAAATGAGATTTATTTTTAAATAGATTCCTATTCCAATTGTATGGAAAACGTTTTTTTTTTCATAATTGATAGCTTTTTGTCATAACTGGACTCAAGCAAAAAAGTTAAAATGAATAACTATACAGTGAAAAACCCCAAAGAGATTACACTCACTAGTTTTTACTGATATTTTATTAAATTTTGTTCTGTTTCAATCTCTAACAAGCAGTTATGGTTTTGCTTCTACATATGCCGAAGCTATTGTCAATAATATAGACTTGGATGATGTAAATTTTTTATTATTAACATATGACGAAGATATTGTCAATATAGACTTCGATGATGTAAATTTTTTATTATTAACAGGCTGGTCAAGAATCCTTCAGATCTATTACAAGGTCTTACTATAGAGGTGCTGCTGGTGCATTACTGGTCTATGATATTACAAGGTACTTTTGGTTTGTAAGTCATTTTTCTTTTCTATAAGTTTATGAGGTGCTCATTTAATAAATTCATCTTCTTTTTGTCTGTGCTTGGTATTCCATATTAAATTCATGCAAATTTCACTCGTTCTTTTTGGAAAATATGGTTACAGCTTGATGGTTATAAAAAATGTAGAAGCTTTCTGCGATCTTTTTCTAATGTTGTATTAAACTAGTAGTGCCTGCTCAGTTATCTAGAAGAAAGAGGTTTAGCATATTTTGGTGTTTACTCTCTCGCCTGGATATTGATATGTGAGGCAAATATAACCCTTGCATGTATTGTGTTCGTCAGGAACGTTAGATTAAGCCTTTTTCAGTTTAAAGTGACAAACTACCCCTAGTAGTTAACGAAATGCTTATGAACCTGTGGCATCATAATTAGTATTGACACCAGTTGGATCCTATGACAGGAGGGAAACCTTTAATCACTTGGCTAGCTGGCTGGAGGATGCAAGGCAGCACGCTAATGCAAATATGGTCATTATGCTCATTGGTAATAAGTGTGATCTTTCTCATAGAAGAGCTGTGAGTACTGAGGAAGGGGAACAATTTGCAAAGGAGCATGGTTTGATCTTCATGGAGGCTTCTGCAAAAACAGCTCAGAATGTCGAGGAGGTAAAGAAGCATGATGCCAATAGTGTTGGAGCATGTTTTATTTGTGAAATTTCTTCCTGACATTCATCTTTTGGATTTTCATATTTGCCAGTTTCCTTTTGCAGGCATTCATAAAAACTGCTGCAACAATATATAAGAAAATCCAGGATGGAGTTTTTGATGTATCAAATGAGGTGAGTTTTCCTTGTTTATTCTATATTTTCTCAAACTTCATCCTTACTAGCTCAATTTTGGATGATTGCTGTAATCAATTACTTAAAAGGGTACAAGTGTTCTCACTTTAGTTTGTGCATTTATATATATGGACTTTGAAGATTAAGCACCATGGAAGGTTGCTTTCTTACCTTGTAACTGTTTATTAATAAGATGCATTTGGCATTTAGTTAGACTAGTTACTATCGAGGTAATTGAGCTAGAGTTACTTTTATTTGGCTGATTTTTGCTTTTTTATGCAGTCTTATGGAATTAAAATTGGATATGGTGGAATTCCTGGTCCAGCAGGAGGCAGGGATGGAATTTCTTCCCAAGCTGGGGGCTGCTGCAGTTGAAATCTGATTCTCATTTCTTGACCCAGAAGTTTATTTCCCTTTAAATCTTTCATTTTTCTCTAATACATGGTTCTGAATGCCTTTGTGAATTCCTACGTGTGAATTGAAGGTATATATACAATTGTTCTTCATTTCATGTTTAATAGCTGTAAATTCGTCAGTCGCTTTTTTCCCTTTTTAACTTCCTGCCCCCTCTTTTTCATTTGTTGTCCTGCTTAACAGAATTCTTCTGAACTGTTGTTGAAGGAAACTATGATTTCCAGTACAGCGGCTATTCTTCGTATGTATTATTTGATGATATGATGCTTTTTCAAGATTGCTTAAAGAAATAATTGTTAATGATGAATCCAGACTGAACTTTTCATTATCATTCCTACCCAAACTAGACTCTGGGCAATTGATTGATTTAAGCAAGCAAGCAACTAATAATAGCTAAGGAAAGAGCTTTTGATTGTAATGTCAGGGCATGTATCTGCTGTCATTGTTCTTCCCTGTAATCGCTAACCAAATCTTCTGATGCTTCAGTGCCCTTTGAGTTGGGTTTCAGAAAGTGGTACAAGCAAATGGTGAGCTGAGAAAGTTTCAAGGAAAATTGCTGATCCAGCAACGTCGACATTGAGCATACTAGATTGGTAAAGGGAGACAGAGAGTATCATAAATCTAGTACTACAATCTAACAAAAATTGAAAGAACTGAAAAATATTAACTAGTTGTAATATAAAATGAGATAATACAAGTTACATAAACTATAGAACTCGAAAGATAATGTAATTATAATCCCTGAAATGCCTTAAAGTTCTCTTTCTTTGAAATCATTTGTTATGTTACTGATTGAACCGCAAAGGATCAAACTCTAACGATTCCATTAAATCCCTTCTCTGAATAGGTATAGGTTACTAATTTGAGTTGGTAACATTTGAAATTATCTTCATATCGGTTGACGTTATTGGTGTTCGAAACTTGGAATTGTCATGTGTATCAATGGCTTCACCTGGTAATCCAAAAGAGGAACCATTCAGGTAGTGGTTGTGGTGGGGTGGGTTTGATGTGAATAAGCTGTTTAAGCCATCTTCAGGGCCTATGAAGATGATAATGATGCAACAACATCAACAAAGTCCAATTCTTTCACCTCCATCAACATCAACAAAGTCCAATTCTTTCACCTCCATCAACTCTTCACAATACCAATAATAATAACTCAGGTGGCAATCTCACAGCCTCTCCTTCCTTCCCTCTTCTGCTCCTCCTAATCTCACTCAAATCTTCCTAATGCCTTCCAACTATCCATTATATGGATACTGGATAGAACCAATCTTCAGTATGCGGAGGGTGAAAGCACCATAGCCCCACTATCATTACCAAAAGGTGAATTAAAAGTTTGAAATGAAGGAAAAGTATAGAACAAAGCAGGGGCAAAGTAACGTTATTCTTTTTTCTCTCCTTTGAACTTTATACTTTTTCCCTTGCAGGAGTTTTGTTGTGTTTAATGGGTATTTCTTGTTCTTCCTCCAACAAATGTTTGATGAGCATCCACACCAGTTTTGTACTTCAGTGATACTGATTCACTGTTTCCTATGCACAAAACTTGGAGCAGCAAATCATTAAAAAATTATGCTCTTTTAGTTCTCTGGTCATAAAATGTAAGTTCTTATGATTCAATCGCAAAGGGAAGTACTAGACTAGTTAAATTCTCACATCAACCTAACAACTAAAGCCGGTTTATATATAAGAATGAGAGTATAAATCTTGGGGGGTTGCATTTTAACTGAAGAAAAATGAAAGAAGCAGTCACATAGCATAAGCTCATCAATTCCTCACTACCGGGTAGCATTTGGCAAAAACGAACTCCAGAATAAAATCCATAGTTTTAACCTCTATAAACCAAAACATCAGAGAAGAAAGACTAGCAACCGATGTTCTACTCATGTTCTTGTCTTGAATAACAGATCCTCCTTACAGTACAAGTTTTTACATTAGCAGCTGCCACAGAAGTTAGAAACGTTGAAATACAATTACCGGCCTCGCCCACGTCCCCTTCCCCTTCCCCTTCCCCGACCCCTACCCACAGGTCTTCCTGAATTTCACCAAACATAGAAAAGGGTAAGCACCACAACAGAGAGAGATAAGTGTGAAATATAAAATCAAAGTTGGTTAAAATGACAATAGTCATACCGGCAGTGGGCTTCTTAGGTTTAAGCTTGGGCGTTTCTTCAACCAGCAAAGTCTCTAGATTCAAGCTGTCAGGAAGGATATAGTAGCGGATATTGTTACCCCTCACACTGAGATGATCCAATGTCACCGGATTTTTGCCTTTCAGTGTTAGTTTCACCATCTTCAGATGAGTATTCATACTGATGTCTACACCTAATATCAGCAGCAGCAGAAGATCATGAAGTTAAATTCATTGGTTTCTTGCCCGGAGTTCCAGTGAGTGAAATAGTATCATCAATTCTCAGTAATCAAATAAAATTAAAAATTATATCGAATTCCGCAACATGTGCTTCAAGAACAATGTATATATCTCCTTGCCGCACGAAAAAACCACCAGGTTATAACAGACAAAGTCAAAACCTAGAGTGAAGCAATTGGTGATGGCTAAGCTACTAGGACATTACATAACACCAAAACGTTGCAGGGGGCTTTTACAAGAAACCATTTTCACTTGCCCTATAAGGTGTTGAGCAACAAAACATTTCACTAAACTGATCATCTATTCCTCTTAAACCCTTTCCACGAATTTCAAATTTAAGAGGATTGAACCTTTCAAAGATCAAACCTTACAAAGCAATTCCCATCACTGAATAAGGTGGTAACTACAGCAGAAAAGGAGGATGTATATTCCAAGTAGTAATGGGTTTAAGTAGAAGAAGAAACCTGTGATGGTGCCGTGCACAACAGTGCCGTTCTTGAGCTCAATGGAAACGGTCTCGTTGTTCAATTTCATCAAAAACCTGCATAAACCCAGAAAATTAACAGATAAAGAGATTATATAATTACAAGCATAAAGGCAAATAATGGATTACCAACCACTCACCTGACGAGCTTCATTGTGCAGTTGGCTGAAGAACAGGAAATACGGGGAATGTTTTGAGTCCTTCGCCTTTCTGCTTAGTACTGTTAGCATTCTCCAACAGCTAGGGCAACAAGTTTTGATTTTCCATTTCTCAACGACGTCGCATTGATATTTTTTAGATAATATTTTAAAATAATAAAAAGGATTTTCACTCGTATAGAAATTAAAGTTTAGTCCAAGTTGAACTCCTCCGCTTGATTAAAGGGAGTCTTGGGTTGAAATACATACAAGCTACTCCTTGAAAAGGCATTGAAACTTAACTTGAATTCGATGAAAGTTAGTTGGAATCGAATAAAATCTACATTTGTAGCACAACAGAAGTGTTGTAGTTGTACACATGCTCTGGCAGTTAGTACGCAAAGACGTTGTGTGTGCAAAATGTTTATACGTTGCTGCCGCTACTTTGCCATGCAAACTGAGCTCTTGGGCTGCTAGTTCTACTACTGGCGGCGATTTGGAGACGTTAGAATCTAGTAGTTCGGGTGCCGAACGTTTCTTAATCCGGCGCAAGAACATTCTTTGTAAGAGTTTTGACGGTTCTGGTACAGGCATTCATGTTCTCGACCTTATTGACCGCGGTTGTTTGTTACCCAGTAGATGCATTTATCATTCGTTGCTAATCAGATGTGCCCATTTGAGGAAACTTGAAGAAGGACGAATTGTTCATGCCCATGTTGAAAATTCCGAGTTCAAGCACGATGTTTATATGATGAATACTGTTGTTAATATGTATGCCAAGTGTGGCAGTTTGGAAGATGCGCGCATGGTGTTCGAGGAGATGCCTGAAAGAGATGTTGTTTCTTGGACTGCTTTGATTATGGGATATTCTCAACATGGGCAAAGCAAAGAAGCGATCTTTTTGCTCCCGGAGATGTTGAGGAGTGGTGTGCAGCCTAATCACTTTACATTGTCCATCATATTAAAGGCTTTTGGGACGGGAGCTTGTAAAAGTAGGAGTCATGGTCGGCAGCTTCATGCATTTTCTTTAAAGATGGGCCACCATGCTGATGTTTTTGTGGGTACTGCTCTTTTAGACATGTATGCTAGGTGTGGCCAAGTGGAGGAAGCTCGGGTGGTCTTTGATGGGTTGGTGAGCAAGAATGAGGTGTCTTGGAATGCTTTAATTGCTGCCCATGTTAGGAAAGGTGAAGGAGAGCATGCTTTTCGGCTGCTTCACAACATGCTTAGGGAAAACATTGAACCAACGGAATTCACTTATTCTAGTGTTTTCAGTGCTTCTGCTAGTATCGGTTCTTTGGAGCAAGGTAAATGGGTTCACGCCCGTATGATAAAATCAGACACGCAGCTTATTGCCTTTGTTGGGAACACTTTGCTTGACATGTATGCAAAGGCGGGGAGCATTGAGGATGCAATTAAAGTTTTTGATAGGTTGGTAAAACGAGATGTTGTTTCTTGGAATTCAATGCTTTCTGGATTTGCCCAACATGGACTTGGAGAGATAGTACTAAAAAGATTTGAGCAAATGTTAAAAACGGGAATTAGGCCAAATGGGATAACTTTCTTATGCGTTTTGACTGCTTGTAGCCATTCAGGTCTTCTTGATGAAGGACTCTTCTATTTTGACGAGATGAAAAAATATAGGTTAGAACCAGAAATATACCATTATGTGGCAATTGTTGATCTTCTTGGTCGAGCTGGTCTTCTTGATCGAGCTGACAAGTTTATAAGACAAATGCCAATGGAGCCCACTGCTGCTGTCTGGGGAGCTTTGCTTGGTGCGTGTAGAATGTATAAGAATGAGAAATTAGGTGCTTATGCAGCTGAACGTATCTTTGAAATTGATCCCCGTGATTCAGGGCCTCACATGTTGCTTTATAATATCTACGCCACTGCTGGCAGATGGAATAACGCTGCAAAAGTAAGAAAGATGATGCAAGAAAGTAGGGTGAAGAAGGAACCTGCTTGTAGCTGGGTTGAGATTGAGAATCAAGTCCACACTTTTGTGGCTGATGATCACGCACACCCAATGAGAGAAGAGATACATAAGATGTGGGAGACAATCTCTGAGAAAATTAAGGGAATTGGATACACCCCAGATACAAGCCATGTACTTTTGTTTGTAGACCAGCAAGAGAGGGAAATAAAATTGCAATACCATAGTGAGAAGCTTGCTTTAGCATTTGCACTTCTCAGCACACCTTCTGCATCCACTATCCGCATCAAGAAGAATATTAGGATATGTGGTGATTGCCATACAGCATTCAAGTTTGTGTCAAGTGTGGTTGGCAGGGAAATCGTTGTTCGGGATATTAATCGATTCCATCATTTTCACAATGGCTTGTGCTCTTGTGGGGACTATTGGTAGTGATATCACAGTCTTTATTGTCAATTGATTTGACTTCTTGTTTAGAGTGAATTTGCTGTTTCATCTCCGAATGAGAAATGGGAACTTCTCCTTGGCAATCTGAGCCAAACTGCAAACATATATGCTGAGGCTATCTGGAAGTTGGTTGCGGCAAAACTTCAGAAGGCCGTGGATTGGATATGAAATCCTGGATACATGTTATCCCATCTCTATTGACAACGATAACAATACGGCCCCAGGCTTTTGGAATTGATGAGAAACTACTGATACCAACTCAAGAAGATTGGTCAGGTAAAGTTGAACCAGAAAGCTGTTTCATAAATTACATCCTTAAAACATACTGAAGATCCTGTTTTGATTGGTTGGAATTGACATTCACGCAGGAAATATTTGATAAGAAAGGGGAAGAATTTCTGATCAAATAGTGGCAACAGACAAGCTAGTATACCTGAATATCATTTCACTATTGAGGAGTTCACCTTGTCCTCCATTCCAAGCTGGTAGTGGATTAGTTTCAGTTGGTTTCATCGTTATAATTTGATGACATAGAGTCAATATTAAGTAGATTAGACCATTAAACGAAATATACTCGGGAAAAAAAAAGAAAGAAATTTCTAGAGATCCAATTTTATACTTGTTCGATTTTCTCCTTTTAATTGGAAGATTCAATCTGAGGCATTGGTAAAAAGCCTGAGATATGTAGATTCTGCATAATTTGTTTGTTTAACGTTCTATCATTAGTTTGTGACTAAACTGCGTCTTATTTGTTTTGAGGCAAATATATATTTGTGCTCTATTAATTTGGCATCAGGTACTAACCTTATCAGAAGCTTATTTGAGAACTATAATGGCTCCTTTTAATGTAGGTATGATGTGTTTCCATATCAACACACGCTCGTGGGGCTGGTAGTACCTAAATCACGATGAGTTAGGTTGGTAGTTCCAGCCTTTTATTGAAATATTTTTTATAATGGGTAAAATAGTTTTTCAAAAAACAAACATTTGGTAGTTCTCAAAAGTAGGTTGATTTCTTTGGTCAAATTTAACAACTAAGCCAAGCAAAATGCCTGACAGGTCTTACCATAAAAATGGAAACTTGAACAGCAATAAAATCTTTTTAAAAAATTAGAACTAAATAAAACAGCGACCAGAACATTAGTTCTAAAGTACAACAAAACAAACGCCATGGGAAATAGATCAGTTACATAGATTGAGTGTCATCATACTGAAGAGTCTTTAATCCCTGATAGGTTAGCATGTGATAATGATGTGTCACAATAGTGAGAAAGTGTGAAGATAAATGTGATGGAGAATGAAAACGAAAAGAGTGCATTGCATGCCTGGTTCGCTGGTTGGCCCTTTTTTGCACTAAAAATAGTGTGTATAGAGAGAGAGACAGAGATAGAGAGAGAGACCATTTCAGGGTAATGAAAGGAACGCAAAATGAGGAACCAACCTCATAGAACTTCATTCTTGCCGTTGCTAGAGCTTTAACTGGCATAGGGAAAGAGAAACAGAGACAGAAACAGAGACAGAGACAGAGACAGAAAGCCGAAAAATACAAACAAGAGGCAAGAGGGTTCAAAAAGCATGACATGAAGTGTGTGTTATATGCTTGTATGTGTTCTTCTGTATGTGTGTTTGTGAGTTTGAGGCCGAGACGAGTTTAGCTTAAAATCATCATTCTTTCCATCAAAACAAAGACTCGTATACAAGGTAATCCAGAGACGAGAAACAAGAAAGCTTAAATCTTTATATCCAGGCAATTTTTGTTTCTTTTTTTCAATCTGATTTCCTTTCTCTTTTTATTGACTTTTTTGGGTTTCGGACTTCCTAAGTTTGGTTAATTTTTGCCATATGTTAATACCATGTAGTGCTTCTTGCAACATAATAACTTGCGCAGGATGTTTTGTATTACTGATGTCTAAACATCTCATCATCTCGATCCCACGGTAGAAATTAAACTTCTCTGGTTGCTTTGTTCTGGATTCCATACTTTCTGTAATTGTCTTGATAAATCTGAATTGTGTTTTGATTATCTGAGCTAAATCTGTCCCTCTCTTGAGTAGAAATGGAGCAAGAGAGCAAAAAAAGAGGAAGAGATCAGGAACAAGAGGTAAAATACTTGCCAGAGAGAGCACCAAAGAAGAAAGACCATAGTGACCATGATCTTAATAACATCATCAACATAGAAGAAGATATCAACCAGAATGAGCTAAACAACAAGAACACCCGCTACCACTTAAGTGACACAGACTTGGCATTAGGAGTATTTGATTTCCCATGGCTTAACGAAGGGATGATATCGGAGGATTGGCACTTGGAGGACACATTCTCATCATTTCTTCAGGATACTTATACAACCTCTGCAACAGATACATCAGGACAGTACTGCTTCTGTGAAAGCCCAGACATATTTATGACGTCCTTAGATTTTACTGTGGATAAGTTTGAAGAGAATGTATGGTCATTGGAAATGGAGACTGTGTCATCTCTGCTCAATCAACCACTTCAACAGGAAGGTGTGTGATGGAAGTTGCCAATTTTGCATGTACAACAGGGGAAAAAAAAAAGGAAAAGAAAACAAAAACTTGAAGGTGTGGATAATGGTTAGAACCAATCTGTAGAAGATATTGAAGAGTGTGATAACACCACAGCCCCACTATCATTACCCAAAAGTGAATTAAAAGTTTGCTGTGTTAAGGAATAGTACAGAACAAATCAGGGGCAAAGTAACCTTTTTTTTTTCTCTTTTTCTCTCTTCTTTGAATCTTTTACTTTTCCCCTTGCAGGAGTTTTGTTATGTTTAATGGGTAATTTTTGTTCTTCTTCAACAAATGTTTGACGAGCATTCACACCAGTTTTGTATTTTAATGATATTGATTTGACTGTTTCCTATATACAAAACTTGAAGAGCAAACCATTAAAAATTATGCTCTTTTAGTTGTGATAGGAATTTTGAGTTTTTAGTTCTTTCTCTGGTTAGAAAAAGTAAGTTCTTATTAGCATTCTTTGGTTAACCTTCTATGTAATAATTGCAAAGTTCTACGAACACATTCTATAAATACTGTTAATGGTCAGATATTTGTATTGACGATTAAGATTATCTAATTTTCTTGATGGTTTGAAAAAGAAAAATATAAGGTTCGAGTTTTGAAATAAGATATAAATTATGATTATGTTTTAATATCTTATGTGTTAATCATATTATAGAAAACTTCAAGAAATTATACTGAAAACTTTCGTCCGAATTCAAATAATTAAGTTTGATAGAATTTGAATTTGACAAATTATTTTCAAGTTCAAATAATTATTGCAAATTATTTGAACGTTCGTGAATTTGAGTATTCAATATTGTTCAAACTTGAAATTAAAAATAAGTTTTGAGTGTAAAATGATTCATTGTCCTCTCTAATTATAATCCAATAATTTAAATTTTTTACTAGAGACATTATCCTCTTTTTCTATCTAAACCATACCTTTTCTAAAATAAAATTTACAAACAAAATTAATACGAGATATAACCTTCCACAAATTAACGTTTAAATATAATAAAAAAATTATAGGAATCTTCCTTGGAATCTTTTCAATATAGCGTGAAGAATACTTGCGGGAATATAGCATAAACTGAATACCATGCCAGTTAAAGGTTATAAGGAAATTATTTCCAATTTTTAAGAAAATAAATACTTCTACTAAAAAAAGTAGCATCTCCTCAAATTTATTTAAGGATAGCATTGGGTTGACCAATGGTTGGGGTCATGGGCTAGGCCTAGGCTCAGATAGATTCAAAGCTAAATTTTTTTAAGCAAAACAATGTTAGGTTTAAGAAACTTAAATCTAGACTCAATTAAAAAAGATATTATTTTATATTTTTATTTTAAAAAATTATTTTAAAAAATTAATAAAACCAGGTTATTACCTTCTATAAATTTCTCCATCGATCAGCTTTCTACCAATGAGATGACTTTTTAAAGAATCGCATAAATCTTCTCTTTTTGTGGTAAGTTCTTCGTAAAGGCTTGTAGCCTTCCATTAAATTGTGGACCTTTCTTCTATAATAGACTTGTTGAAGATGAACTTTCTATTAGTAAATATATAAAATCAAATAAGTTGGCTTCACACAACAGCTTAAGCTGTTGTGATAAAATGATCACTTGCTACTGACACTCATAATTCTTTTTATCTTTGCATTTAATATGTAGATAAAGTTTCTTACAAGTCTATTTGAGAATATGACCATTTTTAATAATATTCTTAGATAAAGTATGTTAATCACATAATTTATCACGAGACACGAGAGCATGCTATTAGAGATATATTAGTCATATCTCTTTGCAAAGAAGTATTTTTTTTGTCTTTCCTTATCAGGAGATGTACAGTTATAAAAACTATGATCCTGGGGCACTTAGCGAGAATGAACCTGAAGTGATTGAAATGGTAAATAATCTCGATGTTTCTCTTTTTTGACTATGCAGTTCCTTGATTGATTAGGTGATTGTTACTCTTTTTTGGGATCTTTCAAATCAATTGAATATTAGTGAGATGATTTAATTTAAACATTATCTTATGATTAAATTAATTAAATTTGATTATAATTAATAACTTATTGTAATTATTTTAAATTATTAAATTAAACCTATTTCAATCTAGTATAAAAAAATTGGAATCCTAGTTGACTTATTTATTTCTCTATTTATTAATGGTCATTTTACGATTCTCATAAATGTTAGCAGTAGTTAAACAGACTCAATTTATAAAATAGAAGTGATAATTGTGGTAAAGATATCATTTGTGAAGATTTTTTTTTATGAAGTTGTTGGATCAATGGTGGTTGACAAATAAAAATCCCTTTATGTTTTGATAATTATAAAATATATAGAATTGGTTAAAAAATTATTTCAGGATTTTAATTGAAGGACCAATGCAATTTCAAGTGATAATTTTCAAGGATGCAAGTGATAGACAATATTCAAAGATCTATTTACAAAATCATTCCTCAATGATCAAGGAAAGATTGACAACATTCAAAAGAGGATCTTGGTGAAGATTATGGATAAAGATATTGAAA
>JANZXR010000003.1:3924123-3957366 GCA_027575705.1 Erythroxylum echinodendron
TCTTGTGTATTAATTCCGTGTTTTGTGTAGAACTCTGCGAAAAAATTTAGACGATCTATTCAACCCCCCTTCTAGATCGCTTTCAGAAGTAACTTGCAATCATTATTCTTTCGATGCACATTGAGTAAATGTAAATCAACGAAAGAATCCGCAGTTGTTATCCTTTCGATGCGCACTGGATAATCATACCAACTGAATATTCCGCACTAGACAAGCCCTGTGCGACAGGCTCAATCGAGATAATACAGATAGGATGATTCGAACACAAAACTTTTTGATCCCTTGTCCCTACTCCACCAACTTAATCATTTGTGAAGATGATACAAGTAAGGTGATAAAAAGCTTGGATTTGATGTGAAATTAACAAAATATATCTAAATTAATCTGACTCAAAATTACATAATTGTAGAACAATATTATTTTGGAAAATTGAAATAAACTTAGATTCAATCTTATTTTTTTAAAGGAGAGGAAATCATAAATTTGGTCAAGTCTTTACCTTATCTATGAACATTTGTGGACATGTATTTATAACATACCCATGTGTTGCAAATCCTGACAAGAAATGGAATACAACATGCAAATGGGAAGGAAATCAATGTATAAACAAGAAGGGAATGAAAATGAAGATAAAAGCTCAAGGAATGAGTATCAGTGATTGTTCCTTTTTCCAAAAGATGCATGAGTAAGCTATTAGGGAAAAAAATCATCAGTAACAGTCATATTCATTTTGCTCTAAGGATGAGTTACAATCGGGGAAGAACTTGTTCACTATTTCTACTGTCTTGTAACTGGCAAATGATTAATACCTAATTAATTACATTTAGTTTAGTACCAAAGTTAATGTATTCTTGTGTATTGCATAACCTCCAAATCAGGATATTAATAGTCAGGAAATACAGAGAATTAAAACACGAAATCCCCATCTGTGATTTGGCTATGGAGGTTTTGGAGAGTTCTGAAAATCCTATATATACACAAAAAAGGCCTTATCCTACCCTCTTCACCTGATAGTTCTTGCAGTGATACGATAATGGAAAAGAGAAAAGCTGGCACAGGTCGTCAGAAGATAGCCATGGCAAAGATACCTAAGAAGTGTAATTTACAGGTTACCTTCTGCAAACGTCGTGCAGGGCTTTTCAAGAAAGCTAGCGAGCTCTGCACACTTTGTGGAGTAGAAGTCGCTATAGTAGTTTTCTCTCCGGCAGAGAAGCCTTTCTCTTTTGGCCACCCTGAGGTAGACTCCATCGTCGACAAGTTTCTTGCTCGAAACCCTCATCGCATCACTGGTTCGCACCAGCTCATTGAAGCTCATAGAAACGCTAATGTTCGTGAACTCAACATGCAGTTAACGTTCGTTCTTGAACAACTGGAAATGGAGAGAAAGAAAGGAGAATTACTCGACCAAATAAGGGAAGCCAGTAGAATACAGTCCTGGTGGGAATCTCCTATTGACCTACTTGGTCTTAAAGAACTTGAACAGCTCAGGGAAGCCATCGAAGAACTGAAGAAGAGTGTAGCAGAACAAGCCAACAAAGTAATGGCTGAATCTGCTAACTCTTTCCCATTTCTTGTTAATCGCATGGGAATTGTTGGGAGTTTTGAGAACAAGTTCAATGCCGTTTCTGGCGATTATTCATCTGTTCCACGTGGGAATTACTTTAGTAATGGACAAGGGAGTTTTTGAGCTTCTTGAGAGCTTTCATGGAGGGATCATTGCAGATTAGTGCCTCACTAATCAAAACACTGCACCGCATGCTCTCAGATCTTATCAGTTTTCTTTTCAAGTAGTTCAACATTAAAGGGCTTTGGCAGTGAACATTAACTTGATTGGTACCATTTCTTCACCTATCCCTCTGTTTAATTGATGATTAAGAGGTAATTAGATTTGGTTAAACATGTTAATTAATATGAAAGTTGGTAACGGTCTTCATATAGATTCGTATTATGGAAGATATCTGCTTAATTTGTAGCAAAGTTGATACCTTCAAGACTCTTGTGCAAGCAATTACTAATCTCCGTATTTCTTCCACCCTTTTGCCATCAACCTTGATATAGTTAGTTCAATTTCAGATGTACATAATTATTTAGTAAAAACTATCTTTTGTTTTTACAATAAAGCTTAGAGTTGGCTATTAGTCGGTCCATAATACCCAATTTTTTTAATCTATAAATGACTTAAAATTAAATCAAACTGGAGTTAATAATCAAAATAATGTTATTTTAATTTAAATCAGTTTGAATTAGATTGAATTGATTCTTTTAAATTAGTTTCCGACATCAACTTAAATTTTGGAAGTCAATTTTAAATCGAGTCAACTTAAGTGTTGCACACCTACCCAATCAAAATATCAACCTCATTAATACTTTATGGATAAAACATAATCCTAATGTTAATTTTAATACATCAATTACAAACACTTGCCTAGTTTAGTTGAATGCCGAAATAAAAAAGACATACAACCAAGAAATTCAATCCAGCATTTTTAATTTTAAGATTATTTTAAAAATTACAATGTAATCCTAATTAAAACCCGCATATAAAAAGGTCTATTGGACATTATATACTCTTTACTTAAATAGTGACATGTAAAATAGTAGAAATGAAAAATTAGGACGAGTATGATTCATATCAAACAAAATCACAAATATAATTTATGAAAATTTAAGATCAATCTAAATCAATTTAAACTACCAAACTAATATGAATATTTTCGATCAGTTTGAATTTAAAATCTTCTTATATAAGATATAATTATTAGTGAAAAAAACGTAAGGGAAGTAATAGTTTCGCAAAATGTCCGATTTTATATGGTTGTCTCTAACACAAATAAAAACAAAAATTAATTAAATAATAATAATAATAAACGATACTAAAAATTTGATAATGCAGTTCGGCATTCCTTACTTACGTCTGCGGGGCCCTCACCTAGATTAATTCTTTCATCAAAATACAATAGATTTATCCGAGGCTTTACTGAGCTGACACCACTCAACCCTTGACACTATCTCTCAACCTTACTTTCCGTGAAATAATTTTACACCCAATAACACGACCGACACGTGTTAACCTCAACAGAGGATTTTTCTAAACAATCTTATAATTAAAAAACACTAAATAAATGACTCAAGTGATTAGATAAAATTTAACATAAATAAAAACACTTGAAACAAAGACAAAGAACAACTTCTCGAAAAGTTAAGTACTGAAATAAATCTGGAAGTTGTTGTAACAATAATAAGAAAGCAGTCCACTTAAGAGCCACTCCACAAATCTTTCTCAATTTAGCCTCCAATAAATTAAATAGATATCACGCATAACTTATTAATTAAACTCCCAGCCAAAATCTTCACCAAATTATAATAGACTATTTGTGCAGAGTTGGGTTAGACACATATAAACACAGCTTCGGTTGTTTTTCAAAAATCCCATACATGCATACTGCCATATTCACGCAAATATCAACAGATGCACTTTTTTCACAATAGACTAAAGACCCACGTGGCCACGCACCAATTACGTATAACCAATTTTCTTAACCCTTATCCCAAAATCTGACACTACACATGAATCAACACGGCAAAGCCCATGTTTCCAACATCACCAAGAGATCTTCACTCACAAGGAGTCACACACACACCTACCAATCTCTTCTCACACACTGCACACATACTCATAAGCCACAGGTCCAAAAATGTAATTTATTATTACCCAATCTCACCTTCGTTTTTTTTTTTCCGAAACCCTTAATTAACAATTGAAAATACAATAAAACCCTTCATCTGCTTCATCCACATAACACCTACAACTCTTCACAAAATTAATTTCTATGTAGGATAGAATTTTTTTCTATCTACAACATTATTCAAATAACTTTTTGAATCCAAAATAATAAAAATATGATAAGTTCAATTTATAAAAATATGCCAAAATTAAAATAAGGTAGATATATTTAACATATATCTAACAATTAGCATGTTAAAATTTAATGTTTTAAAAATTGGATCAGAAGTTAAACTGATCAGACAAAAGGTTTAAGGTTTAAAATATTCAACCAGTATTAGACTACTATAAAACTGACTAAAAATTGAATAAAATTAAAGAATTTAAAATAAAATTATCTTCATCTATCAAAAAATTTGAAGTAATTAAAAAGTATTGTTAAATAAAAATTAACCGATTTATTTTAGTTTATAAGAACTTATTAATTTATAAAAATTGACCTATTAATTAATACATTAATTTATTTTTAATAATAAGAGTTATAAAAATAAATTGACCAGAAAATTTAAAAATTGAACCAAAAAATTAGATTGCTTAAGATTTTTATATATGATTAAACCCATTAAACGAATTGAATTTTTTAACAATCTACATACTGAGAAAAACAGTATAATTTTTAAATATATTTGGTTGATAATATGATAGATTTATATATTTTAATAGTGATTAAAAAATTCAACTCATTTTACGGGTTTAAAGAAATATAGACATGAAACATGACATAGAGATAGAGTCAACTAGACGAAGACATGCTTGGGAAAAAAAAAAAGGGTTTTGATATATATCATAAATATTTTGTTTGACGTTTCCGATATATATATATATTTCTTGGTTTGTGGCTTCCGATCAATAGCCACAAACCAAGAAATTAATCAGTTATAGAGATAAAGACACACACATAATAACAAGAAGACTAATATATAAAATAGCATAACATGATTGATTAATAATAATGGCCAAAAAAAAGTCTTAAGTTAAACCCGATTTGAAATCAACGAATCTAATTTAAGTTAGTTAGACTTTGATTTAGACTCATATTTTTTAAATTTTAAGCTTCAAATCGAACATGAAGTAAGGCTATATTTAGTTGAGAGTTTATTAATAAAATAAAATATTAATTCATCGTTTAGAATAAGGGTTTATATTAGAATGAGATGAAAGAGAAGGATTTTATATTACATCTCCTTCTATCATAAATAGTAAAAATAAAAGACCTTCAATTTGAAGAGTTTAGAATGAAATGTAAAATGATAAAACAATTTTACACTATATTACATTATAAATCATTCATCAAAACAACATTTCAGTATTAATTACATTATAAACTCTTTCATCCTTCTTAAACAATAATTTTCTAATATTACATCTATTCATATTTTATTTTATTATAAATCATTTCATTCAATTCTATTTCATTTTTTTAATTAAAAACCTTACGTTTAACTAAACATAGCCTTAGGATATTCAATCTAACCTAAAACCTAAAATTTTTATATAAAATAAATTTGTTTTACATAAAATAACATTTTTTAATTTTTAAAAAATTTAAAAATTAATCAGGTTGATTCAGCTCGGGCTAAGCCGATCCATTGTCATTTTTTAAGTAAGTCTGGGTCACAAATTGTGGGCTAGAGCAGATTTGAATAGAGTTGAAGGTCTTTGAAATGTCTATTTATGTACGAAGAAAATGTGCAAGACTCTTTTTAATAAAAAGATTAAACCTTTCATCGAGAGATTAGTTTCTTCAATTTATAATTTTTCATTTTTTTTTCAATTTTATACCTAATTCAATACCATTATTTTCGAACAACTGAGTCTAAACTTTGAATTATTTAAACATATATTTCATAAAATGATTCACGAATGTGCTATTGTATAGTTACATATCACCTAAACTCGTGAACTTTAAATATACAAATTCAATTATTTTATTCAACAATAATTAAAAAATTAAACCAGATTAACCGGGAAATTTTAATTCTAGTAACTTTTAAGTTTATTTTTAATTTTTAATTTAATTTTCTTTAATAACATTTGTTGTTAAAAATATAATAATCGTTCAATTTTTATAAATTATTCAATTATTATAAATTAAAATTAATTAGTTAATTTTATTTAATAATCTATTTTTCAGTTAAACTTTAAAATTTTTATTGATAAAGATAGTCTATTTAAACGATATTTTAAATTTTTTTATTTTATTCAAATTTTAAACAATTTTATGAAAAATTTAATACTGATTAAATCTTTTGAATCTTAAACTTATTCTCATTCTAATTTAATTTTAGATATGATTTTTAAAACATTAATATTCAAAAATCATGATTTGCATATTGATCATAAATAAAGGTATCATTAAAAAATAGTGACTTTTTCTGAATTTATTTAAGAAGTAAGATTTTTTTTTACAAATTCGAAATAAAAGATTGCAATTTAATCATTAATACTTTTAGTTGACTCGTAGTGAAATAATAAGATTTAAAATTTCCAAACATATGTTTTATTGAATAAATACACATACTTTTGTTGATTTTAAAGAGTTAATAAATAATATGGTTTCAAATAATGTCTCATGTTAAATTTGGCAAATTCTTTATGATAATTTTTTAAATATTAAAATATAAGATAATATTATATTATAGTATTTATATAAAAATTTTATTTACAATGATAATAACCAAATCAGACAAAGCATAAAACAGTAAACCTAAGTATGGAAAAGTGATGTGTTTGGAAAGTACCCAACTTGCCGACCAAAACTGAAATGGATGCTCGTGATTCACTTTGTATACTGTACTGTGTCTGCTTCAATTTGCAAAAGCTGACATTAGGATTGGTAATAACTTAGGTGGACTTCTCTTCCCCTCTTATCAAATATTGCACTTCAATTGATTAAAATTTTGTAACTTTTATGAACATTGAATAAACTTAAATGCAAAATAATTTATAGATTATTTCTAACAAAATTTTAAATGAATCAATTAAAAGACTTGAAATTAATATATGAATAAAGTCTTCAATTGAGTTATTCAATAAGATATATATATTGGCTTGTTGTTATTAAATATATCAAAGTTGAGAAGTTATTTTATTTTAGGATTAATTATAAAAAATCTATAACTTTACTCAATTTTGTAATTATAACTCGAGCTTAAAAAATGACAATTTAATACTTAAAGTTTCAATTTTTTTAATTATAACATGACATTAGTATCTCCGTTAACGTCATTGACTTGACTTACCGTATAAGACATAAACCCTAAATACTTGTATATGTTAGACTTAATTACACTAACTAATTAAGTTTTATTAAATAGTTTCATTAAATTACGTCTTTTTTCAATCAAGAAAGCTCTGATGCGAGCACTGAATTTGATTTTTTAATCTAAAAATGACATAATTTTATTAAACAGCGTAATAAAACTGAATTAGTTAATTTAATTAGTCTGATGTGTATAAATGTTTAAGAATTTCGTCTTATGTAATAAGCCACGTCAGTAATGTTAACGAAAATATAAGCATCAGATTAGAATTAAAAAAATTGGAAGTTTAATTATTTAAAATTAAATAAAGTTTCATATTGTTTTTTATATCTATTCCTTTATTTCAGGAAGTATAATAAAAATGTGTTAATTACAAAGAATAGGACCATTGAGTTAGTTATTAACCGCTGAGTCGGGTTAAAAGTTAAGCACTTTTTTTTTTTAACTCACGAAATGTTTTGGGTGCGTTTGACCATGCCAAATTAATCTCTACTCATATGTTGTGGGACCTAAAAGGTGGCTTAACATTACTACTAAATATTTAACTATGCTATAATCACAAGCGGAGGCGAACCCCTAATTTACTTCAGCGAAGTCCAGGCCCCTAATCAACTCAATAACCTAGAAAGGACAGCGCGTGAGAATTTAATCATTACAACGCGTCAATCACGCGAATGTCTGTTCTTTGATTTTAAAATTACAGTTCTACCACGACAAATCCACTACCACTCGCCAGCTGCTACTGCTCAACTCCCAACTCTGCTACGCAAGCGCGTGAACCGCTGTGCGTCTTAGGTTACTCTCCTCTACCTTCCTCCCATTTATAATGAATTTAAAAAAAGATAATAAATTTAAAATATATATGTTAAAATATTGTTTATTTATGTGATTAATAAATAGCAATTACTTGATATTTATTTAGTAGATACGTCATATTTAATAAAAATAAAATTTTGACTTTATTTATACAAAATTTTAAAATTAAGTTATTAAATATAAGATTTCAAAAAATTTGACACTAAATTAAATTTTTTAAAAATAAACACTTTAAAATTTATTATTTTAATTAAAAATATAATTTTAATTTTAATATTACAATAAACTTAAATATTTAAAAGAGTTTATTTGTCTTTAAGTATTTTTCATATATTCATTTTAAATTCAAAATTAACTAATCTAAATTTTTAGTTGACTTCCATTAATTTTAGAGTTTATAACACATAATTTTTAATTATTTTTATAAACACCTTTTATCTACTCTACATTCTATAACACCTTTAACTAGAGAAAGATGAAGGACTTTAATGAAATTATATAAAATATATTTTTATTAAATATATTAAGCAAAATTGCATTAATGTTAACATATAATCACTTCAAAGTCTTAATCTTTATGTGTAAAACTTTTTATTGAAATCCAATTATTATAAAATTTTAGTGAGATATTTTAATTTAAACATATTTTTAATAAAAAGAAAATTACTGATTTCTAATTTATAAAAATTTCGTAAATATAATTTTCTAAAAATAATAAATTAATTAACTTTAATAATATATTTTGATTTAATTGAATTAATTAATTTATTGTGATATATATATATATATATATATATATAATATTTTGATTTAATTGAATTAATTAATTTATTGTGATATATATATATATATATATATTAAAAATCGATCTCAATCAGAAAAATATAAAAGAAACAGACACTGATCTGTCAGCCATTCATCATCAAGATCAAGGCTCTTCGCTCACTCTCTCTCTCTCTCTCTCTCTCTTTCTACTGCTACTTCTCAGCCTCCACAATCATCTCCGATTAGCCGTTGATTTTGTTTCCGTTTTCTTGCGGTTGATTTAGTCATACCCATTTGGAAAATTCTCTTCTTTTCAACAAAAGCCGTGGCTTTTTTTTTCTTTTCCAGTTTTTTACTGTTATGTATGTGAATGTGGTTGTCTTCACGACGCGATTCACTCGTGTTTAGTTAATCGTAGTTGTCTCTAGAGAATTTTTGAAGTTTCCCATTTTTTTTCTTCTTAAATCTGTCTGGAAATCAGAAGATTTACAAGGGGCTGGTGGTCGGCGGAGGTGTTGTGTCGTTATGGTTTTAACGGCGGCGGTGACTTCGCCGGAGAAAAGAAAAACGAAGATGTTGCTCAGAAATGTTGTTCTGGGTTTGCTTTTCTTGACAGTGATGGCTCCAATTGTTCTTTACACTGATAGATTTGCCACTTTCAAGGATTCTTCTTGTGAGCTAATTGTTACTTTTTCTTGCAATTTTCTTCTCTTGCATTCTTGTTGTTTTTTTTTGCAATTTTTGACTAAATTTGCCATCTTTTTGCGCTTTTGCTCTTTTCTGCAGCTAGAAGCGAATTTCTTGAAGATGTCACTGCTCTTGTAAGCTACCATTCTTTTTATAAACAAGATTTTCCATTTTGTTATTCATTCGTTTTTTTTCTCATTTTTATTGGAATTTAAGAGTTCTATAATATGTAAATCTTTTGTTTAATTCCTTTCCAGACACTACCAGGTGACACTAGGCATCTGAATGTGTTACCCCAGGTAATTTTTTCCTTTGACTTTCCTATTTTTGTGGAAAGAAAGAAATTTTCTCTTTTGGGTACTCTTGGAAACGCAGATCTCACATCACCTTTTCAACTTCTTACTTGGGGTTATAGGAATCATCCACCGTTCTGAAAGAACCAATTGGGATTGTATACACCGACAATTCTATCACATCGTCTTCAGCTACCGTCACCTCGTCCAACGTTGAAAATAATGGTAATTGTTTTCCTTATCAGCTGTACTTAATTCTTTTTGATTTTCTGTTTTTAAAGTTCTTATCATTTTGGATGAATGCGGGTAATTTTGAAGTTTTAGTTACATGGGTTTTGTTTGTTTTATTTTATATTTAGATTTACAGTTGGGAAATGAAAAAGACCATAAATCTGCTCGAGTATTGTCAACAACCAATGAGCAGGATCAATCGCAAGCCGATAATGTCATCAAACAGGTCACTTATAATGCTGACCAGAAGGGAAGCCGTAGAGATGGTGCCAAGCAAGAGGATCAAAATAAATTACAAAAATCCTCTGGAAATGAGGTCCTTCGTTTTATCTACTCATCTCCAATTCTACTTTTTGTTTTTTATTCTATATGTGCATCTTCATTAAAAAATAACAACGTGCCGTATTTGCAAAAGGTTGTTCACAGCGTTTCCCTAAAAAAAAAAGGTTTTGAAACGTATGTGCAAGTGCTTTTGTGCTGCCCCAGTATCTGGCTGAGTATGCCTTCGTGATTTTGATGTTTTATTGCAACATTGAGTCTCTCATTAGTCCTGATAGAGAGAATATTATATTGTTGAATGCTATTGTCTGCTTAAGACAACATTTTCCTGCTACAGAAGTTATAATCATAGTTATGGTGTTCTATCCATGTTTGGATGACGATATTTTATTAGAACGCATAGCATCAGAAGTATAGTTTATCCACTTTACCTGGCTTTAGCACCACAACATTTGAATTGCAAATGCTAAAACGCATTTGGAAGCTAGTTTGATGTTACATATCGACTATTAAGTATAACTCGTTGGAAATTTACAGGGAAGATATTGCTTGTTGAATTTCTGTAATGGAATTTCTTTAAGAAAATATAATCTTAAAATTAACCAGTTAATTGAATTTCTCTCTTTCTTTCCTTTTTCTTCATTTTTAGGTTGAACAACAATCAGCCTCAACCTTGAAAAAAATCAATTTCAAAGATAGCACGCTGATGAAAAATGACAAAAGAACAAATCAAATATCTCCACCAGATGCACGAGTACGGCAACTGAAAGATCAACTTATCAGGGCAAAGGTGTATCTTTCCCTTCCTATAGCGAAGAGCAATCCGCACTTTACAAGGGAACTTCGCCTGCGTCAAAAGGAAGTCCAGCGTGTTCTTGGGGATGCAACTAAAGATTCTGACCTGCCAAAGAAGTAATCTTCTGTTTTGACTGCAAATGCATTGCTGACTTGTTAGATTTAACTTCTATGTTCTTCTTCTTCATGCTTGTCTAACTTTTGGATAAGAATCTTGTTTTTTATTCAATCATGTGATACCTTAAGTGGCTCATGTTCTAATTTTACCTTCTATTTTTGATTGTTTTGATATCTGACTATGATATCTCCTCACTCATTAATGCAGTGCCTTTGAGAAACTGAAGGCGATGGACCAAATATTGGCTAAAGGAAGGCAGCTGGAGGATGATTGTGCTGCTGCAGTTAAGAAGCTTAGGGCTATGCTCCACTCAACTGAAGAACAGCTTCGAGTGCATAGGAAACAGAACTTGTTCTTGACACAATTAACTGCAAAAACTCTCCCTAAGGGTCTACATTGCTTTCCACTACGCCTGACTACCGAATACTATGCATTGAATTCTTCTGAACAAGATTTTCCATATAAAGAGAAACTTGAAGACCCTCGGCTGTATCATTATGCATTATTCTCTGATAATGTTTTGGCTGCCACAGTTGTTGTCAACTCCACTGCTACCCATGCGAAGGTAAGCATAACTATTAGAAACTCCATTTTTGTGTTCTTTCTTTGCCAAGGAAATGGAAGGGAGCAAACAAGCATCAATGTTATGGAGGAAAGGGTAGTAATTTTTGTGCAAAGATCAGTAATTTTTGCTTCTTTTTCTAATTTCCTTATTTAACTTATATAATGTCTTTGAGACTAGGGATGCTTTTAGTTTTCACTCTCAAAATTCCATTGCATTGGTTTGAAATATTTTCAGGATGCATCAAAGCATGTTTTCCACATTGTTACGGATAGACTCAATTATGCTGCAATGAGGATGTGGTTTCTAAGAAACCCACCAGGCAAAGCGACAATTGAGGTTCAGAGTATTGAGGAATTGACATGGTTAAATGCAAGTTATAGTCCTGTTCTCAAGCAGCTGGGTTCCCCATCGATGATAGATTACTACTTTAGGGCACATCGTGGCAATTCAGACCCAAATTTGAAGTATCGGAATCCAAAGTACTTATCCATCCTCAACCATCTCCGCTTCTACCTGCCAGAGATCTTCCCAAAACTCAATAAAGTGCTGTTTTTGGATGATGATGTTGTGGTGCAGAAAGACCTAACAGGGCTTTGGTCCCTTGATCTAAAGGGTAATGTTAATGGTGCAGTAGAAACTTGTGGAGAAAGCTTCCATCGCTTTGATCGATATCTCAACTTCTCAAATCCTCTTATCTCAAAGAACTTTAATCCCCGTGCTTGTGGTTGGGCATATGGAATGAATATCTTTGATTTGGAAGAATGGAAGAAGCAAAACATCACTGAAATATATCACAACTGGCAGAAGCTGGTAAGTAGCACGCTTGAAAGTTGTTATACTAAGTTGACTGGATCTTCATTGCATATGATAGGGAAACTGCCTTCGGGTACAACTAAGTTGGTAGTTCTGTTTTATATTGGAGCATTGATATGAATTTATGTGCTATCTTCTTGTTTGGGTCCCATGCACATCCATGTTTAATGCTAAGATGCATGTGTGCGTGCATGCATGCGCTTGCAAATTGGTCCTCGTAGTCAATATATTCAATAATTTTTGTCATTTATTTAGTTTGATTTGAACTTTGTGTCTTCACAGAATCATGACAGAACACTTTGGAAGTTGGGGACCCTGCCACCTGGCCTCATTACATTTTGGAAGCGAATTTATCCCCTTGATCGATCTTGGCATGTCCTCGGCCTTGGCTATAATCCCAATGTCAGTCACAGAGATATTGAGCGAGCTGCTGTTATACACTACAATGGCAACTTGAAACCGTGGCTTGAGATTGGCATACCCAAGTACCGGAACTACTGGACGAAGTATGTAGACTATGATCACATGTATATGAGGGAATGCAACATCAATCCATAAGATGGCCCTCATGCTCTATCTAATCAAATAGTGCTTGGCATCACATGCCTTGAAGATATAATGCTGCAGGTCTGCAATAGGTTGTTTTGCTATGTAGCTGGTGTATGTTTGTATTCTTTCTGTATACAAAAAGTTGTCCTTTTGCATTGTAGGTTGATAGCCACGATTTGGATGTAGTGAGTTTTGGTAACCTCTTGCTTATAAAATCAGCAAAGCAGCAATTTTTAGTGTAAATGGTTGCAATTTCTTTGGATTCAGCTGGCTGTAATATGGAGCTTTTTCAGGTCATACATGTATACAGTTACCTTTGTTTCATGATCTGCACTACCCTCATCGGCTTTTGCTATAAGTTGATTCTTAAAGAGCGATGATGAGCAGAAATGTCTCTTTCAGATATGTTGATTTCATGTATTACATCTGAAATGGCATAAAGGACAGGAGAGAAAACTTTTTAAGTAGTAAGAAACCTTCTGATCTTACAATGTTTTTAACCGTGGATTTGGATATTGAACGAGTGGTCGTAATGGGAGTTCGTGGTTGTTGTCGTGTGAAGATTGGTAAACAATAATTGCAGAGAGATGTGAAGAGATGCTTCTCTGTCATGAGTCACATTTGTATAATATAATAAACAAGAAGTGACAGGTTGTAGTTTCCTTTGGGATGCAGCTGTCCTGTACCTGGTAGGTTTAACATTATGATGATTGATGAGCTCACACAGACACGCTCTATAACGTGATAAAGAGTACTATTATAGTTTGAGGTGGGGTCTTCAATGCTTTCATTTTGGACGAGATGTCCTAACAAAGTCATTGATTTTCTGATCGACCGACACAGTTACTACAGGATCTTTCATGGTTAGGAAAAATGAAACCAGCGAGTGTTTAAGCTTTTTGACTGATTGGTTACTCAGTGGACTAACAAATCATTAGTATCAAGGATGGAATGTGATATTTCTAGACGTAAAGTAGCATTGGAAACCTTGTGGTTCCATGACCATGAGCTAAGATGTCAAATGCATAGAGGAAGATGGTTAAAGAGTTACGAATCAATCAATGTACTCGGGCTGAAAAGATAATTTTTTGAGCTAGTTTAATTTGGGATTTAGCCGCGTTGACAATATGCTGACCAATGAGTTGGTCTCACTAATTTTTCTAAAATAACTTTTTAAAAATTAAAAGTTAAAAAGTTTTTTTAATTAAGTCTAAATTGGAGTTTCCTAAATCTAAGCTTGGTCGATACTTAACTCTTTTAAGTAAAACGATATTATTTTGTTTAAAAAAGTTGGGTTTTAGATTAATTTAGGCCAATTTTAGTTTATGAGCCGACTTATCGAAAACACTTAAATTTAGGCTCATAAGTTAACCTATTGCCACCTTTAGATTTATGTCCGATTTGATTTGGTTGATAAAAATAATATTATTTATCTTATTAATATAATATCATTTTATCGAAAATAAAAAATTAAAATTTGGACAAATAATGCTATTTTGTTAAATGGATGAGACATAATAATACGAAAACTAAAAAAAAATTAAGTTCAATTGAATTGTCAGTCTTATCTTTGTAAAATTGAAATTTTGGATTAACTTTTAAGATCTTTTTTGTAACCAGTCATGATGAAATTAGAATTAAAAAATCAGGATAAAAATAGAAAAGCCAATAAAAATAAGAATATAATTATTGATTATGCATGTTTGGTATATAATTTATAAAAATGAGATTAAACCAGTTAATAGTTATGTTAGTATTTAGTATCAAATATTAAGAATAATAATGTAAAATTTTTACTCACATTTAATTATTATATATTTCTTTTAAATAATTATTCAAAATATTTTGTATTTTATAATAATTAATCAAATTTATTTTAAATAACTTATAAAATTATTAATTTTTAAATAATTATGAATCATTTTTATAATAATAATAATAAAATTAAATAACTAAAAAAAAACTTGCTTTGTTTGATATAGCATTAAAGTAACAAATTTAAAATTATTGTGAAAGAAAATAAATATAAAAAATCATTTAATAATAATATTTTGATTAGAATCAGTGTTATAAGTTATAACAATATCCTAATAATATTTTTATAATATTTTGATAATGTTATAATAATATTTCAATAATGTTGTAATTATCTCACTCACTACTTATTTCTTAACATTTCATTTTAACCTATATCGACCGAATTAGGAAAAAAATTTAAAATTATTTAGAATTTATTCTAATTTTGTCATTTCTTATTTTTGACAATCAAACAAGTAAAAGTTAAAGAATAAAAGTTATATTTTTATTCCCACCTATTTATTATTAATTATCGAACAATAACTTAGTATTTTATACAAACCAAGAAAAGAGTTCCTGTATTTAGAATGAGAGCTGCTGAAGTTGACGACTTAATGGACTAGACAACTGGGGTGGGAGCGATGAGGCTCTGATCATATTCAGTTGACAAGGACTTCACATATTCAAATTGGAATCTTTAGAAGCCTTGCAAACTCAATGTTAAGCTAAAAATCATCAAATAGGTACTGCAAGTTGTTAAACATGCACATGTATTTGTTGGAAGAAAATAGAACACATGTTGGAAATGGTTGATCAACCTCCAGAAAAATCATGAAAGGCAAATCTAGCTACTTGGAGCCATATCTATTGTAACTGCAATGTTCCATTCTACATTCTTACGATTATTGATGGTATATGCTTTACTTTATACCAATCATCTCCAATGTCCTTTTGAATTCTAGCTTCAAATTCATCAGGCATTCCCTCCAGGACCAGTTCTTTAAGACTAGCCACATACTGCAGTCCTTCAGGAAGCAACTTCAGCTTCTCACAACGACGGATGATCAAACGTCTTAAGGCATGGAAAAGCTCCAAGCTCAACTCTTCATTCCTCCAGAGTATCCAGTTCACAGATTTCTAAGAATTGGAGCTTAAGAAATCCACCCATTGAGCAGAACATTTCCCTTCCATGTGAAAATTTGCTAGGCACTATGTTGAGCAATAAAAAGACAAGTAATTAAATAGCTGTATAATACACATATCGCAGTATAATTAATTGCAAAACCAAATCAAATAATTATATCTTTAATATCTAATCCAAAATATTTTAAAAAAATAATAAATGAGTACGTCTCCAGGTAATTAATACAAATATCTTAAAGATAAGTCGTTTGACTTAAGTTTAACAAATAACTACAAAATAATTCCTTAAACTTTGCATACTCTTTTCAGTTCAATTCATAACACAACTCCATATTTTATATATATATATATTTCATCAACCATTTCAACCTTAAGAATAACAACATAGATGCCAATTATTATCAATAACTACCTTTATATACAACGCTTCATCAACTCAAATCAATCAACAGAGGCTGCTCCTTTTCTATATACCAATGTTTTGGATGTGTGAAATTTTGGCCCAATCTTGCCCATTCTTTCTCCCATACCTTTTCTCCAGCAAAGGACACCCTATGATGTATATAGATCAGAAAGGGAGGATGGCAAGCCCTCCTCTGGCAAGGTTTTCAGATGAGGGCAATCCCAAATTCTCAAGCTTTCGAGGGAGGTAAGGCAGCGAAGTCCTTCCACAGACCTCAGATTCTGGAGATTATACAGCCTAAGACTGATTAGACTGGGTGGCAGCCCTTCTTCTGGTAGGAATGCAATCTCAGGGCAATAACAAATACGCAATTCTCTAAGACGGGTGAGATCATGAAATCTTCTGTTGAGATGGGTAAGCGTAGAGGGCAAACCGTCATCTGGCACCACCACCTGGAGCCTAGGGCAGTACTCGATTATCAACTTTTCAAGAGAATCAAAACGTTGAAGCCCTTCGTAGTTCAGAAATTTTAAATATGGCACATTGCAAATCTCAAGTGAAGTAAGAACCGAGGGCAGGAGGGTCACCTCTGGGAAGCATTCCATTTCTTCTGCTTCATAATCCTGAATTCTGAAGGAAGTAAGAGAGGTGAGTTTATGCAAATCCCAATTCATACGCCCGGCAATCAGTTCATTGCAATTGGAGATATAAAGTGATTGTAGTTTCAAAGGCAAGCCATCTCTTGGAAATGTCTCGATTTCTGGGCATGTAATTATTTTCAACGTCAAAAGGGCAGGGAGAAGAGAATGCATACGCTCAGGTAGAAACTTCAATTTTGGACAACTGCCAAGAATAAGCTCTGTCAGAAATTCAAAAGAGACAAATTCCTGATTGGGTGTACAGAAGGATTCAAAATGTCGACATTCTAGGATTTTCAGACTCTTTAACTTAGGGAACAACTCTAATGGAAAGCACTGGAGCAGTTCATGTTTGGAAATTGTAATTTCTTCAAAAGAAGAGCCAAGTTGCCCAATCTTTTCCAGTACAGATTCTTGGATGTTAATAATTGCGAGATAGTTGGAACTATTGACGTAGGGCCGATAACCATCAGTTAATTCTAGTGAAGAAAGTTTGGGAGCATTTGGAACATAATTTTGAAGTTGTGGACAACCCTCAAACTTAAGTTTCTCCAGAGAGGGAAGATGACTAGATAGAGCGCCTTTTAAATTCGGACAATTTTCTACACTAAGCTTTTTGAGACAAGGAAATGCTCCACTCTCTAACCAATTTGGAAAGCTATTACCTCCATAACCATAAATTGAAATGACTTCTATTTCTGTGCGAGGCTCCAAACCATCAAGTACAGCCTCTTCGTGACGTGGATCATCAGTATCACCTTTCCAATATAAACCCAACTTCTTAAGGTTCTTCTTACACTTTATCTTGGCTTCGAAAGCGTCTTTGGCGTTCACCACATTTTGAAGGTTATGAATTCTAAGCGTTCCTCCAAGATGATGAAGGCTCCCCAATTCTTTAACTCCACAGCCTTCCCGCTTTCCCACAAAGAAATCAGTTAAGGTTTGCAGCTTTGTCAGTTTGCCCATATTTGGAGGCATCTCTTGCAAATTTGTTCCTTCAATATCAAGATAGCGCAAGCTAATCATCCTTCCCATATTAGTCGGCAACTTAGCCAGGTTCGCGCACCTACTTAATATCAAAGTTTGTAAATTGTAGAAACTACACAAACATTCAGGTAAACTTCTGATTGATGTTGAAGAAAGATCTAGATATCTCAAATGTTTCAGACAGCGGATTGAACTGAGCAACTTAGCAACATTCCAACATCGGGACAAAGATAGCACTCTTAATCGTTGCTGATTTAGAAATAAATCAGGAAGCAGCATTTGCCCTTGTTCCTTCCATTCTGAATCATACAATGGTAAGAACGTGCGCAAGAGGTGAGATTTGAAGATGCTCGAAAGCTGCCGAGATGATGATTCTTCTTGCACCACCCCACATGAAAAATAACGAAGCTTGTCGAATGTTCTGCAAAAATCTTGATTATCAAATCTGAAGCAAAAATCCCGAGCCACAACTCTGGCCAAGTCATTGATCAAGTCATGCATGACAAAAGAATTATTAATATGTTGGAAAAAAGACCTTGATACTAGCTCCTCAAAGTATTCTTCACCCACTTCTTCCATTGTCTCATTTCCTTCTTGTTCAATCAAAAAACCTTCTGCCATCCACAAAAGAATTAATTGCTCCTTCTTGAACATATAATCCTTTGGAAATATTGAACAATAGGCAAAGCATTGCTTTAAATGCGATGGAAGATAACGGTAGCTCAACCTTAGAACTGGAAGAACGTCATCTTTAGAAAATTTCCACAAATCATTTCTTAAAACGTTCACCCAATCCTTGACATGTCTCTTAGAGCGCAAAACACCTCCCATTACTTTCACAGCTAAAGGAAGACCGTCACATCTTTTTACAATCTCTTTACCAATTTCTTCTAAACGTGGATAATCATGAGAGTTTTGATCTTCAAAAGCATATTTGCAGAATAATTGCCAGCATTCATTAGAAGCCAACACATCTAAACGAAATATTGAGCTAGAACTCACAGTTGCTGCTACACCATCGTTGCGTGTGGTGATAATAATCTTGCTTCCACCACCTCCAGACTTCAAAGGCTTTGACAAAACGTCCCAATCAGTGAAACTTTCGTTCCAAACATCGTCTAACACAAGCAAGAACATTTTTCCTGTCAATTTCTCCTTTAGCTCAACCTGGATTTCGTCCAGAGTCTTATCATCGCAAACAATTTGAGCCACTTTCTTCGCAATATCTGTTGTTATTCTTGGAACATCAAACTTTTCTGAAACACATACCCACCCTCTGACATCAAATCGGTTTCGGACTCTTTCATCTTGGTAAATGAGCTGCGCAAGTGTAGTTTTCCCAATCCCACCGAGGCCAACGATGGAAATTATACTCAAGTTGTTGCTGCGATTGACATCAACTGAAAGCAGCACTTCCATTATCGCTTCCTGATCACGTTCCCTACCAAAAATGTTCGACCTTTCAACAAGAGACGTAGTGGTTATCCTTTGGGTGGATTCTCCACCTCCTATGATCTCTCCCAGGCCAAGCACATCCTTCTGATTCACCAGATCTTCTATGGTCTTCAATATCTTCATCAACCTCGCTTTCAACCCTTTCTTAAATGACTTCCGAGGGCGTAGAAACTGACGAACCTCCGCTATGGCGCCTCGCGATTCAGCTTCTAGTTCCAGCCGAGTAGCTTCATAATCAATCTCGTCCAACAAATCATCGGCTTCAAAGAAAGCACTTTTAACGTCGTCAAGCCATTGTTTAACAGCTGGCTTCCTGATCTCCTTTTCCTCTGCATCGTCGAGAACACCTCGAATGGAGTTCACATAAATCTTCAACTTTTCCAAGAGCCCATCATCGATTTTCTGACGTGTGATAAAATCCACAAATCTTCTAGAAGCCATTCTGTCAAATAGAACATTGAGGAAAGCACCGAGAGCGGCTCCAACGACAGCTTCTGCAGCCATGAATATCTTATTGCAATTGTGTCTACAGATCGAAGCTGAGGAGGACTGTATGAAATCCCGATGAGGAAATAGCAAGAACAGAGTGATATCAGCTTAGGAGACAGAAAAAGAAAAAGAAGATCCGCAGGTGCAGTCTTGGTTCTACTTTAACAGAGGTCCGAAGACTTGGTTGACTAGGAAAGGTATTTGGGGGATAAGTGAGTGGTCTGCTCTGTAGGTATGCGTGCTCAAGTGTTTACCTTGGCCACCAGTAAGTTTCTCCTCTTACTCGTATCGTATGTCTTTTTTAATTTTTTGAAAAATTAAAAATTGATTGTATTAAATAATAGTGAAGTACAGAGAATAAAAATACTCTCCTACTGACACAAAAACTAGGCTTTTGGAGCAGAAGGAACAGGCTTTTGGGTACCATTTTGTACCGGTTGATATTGGGTCGGTATTATAAATCCTCAAAAATTGAGGACTAAATTGAAAAACAAAATTCTCAGCCTTTCACTTTCTCTCTCACTCTCTCTCACTTCGTCGCTCCTCCGGCACCAACTCATCCTCTCCTCTCGTTGTTGCCATCGTTCTCTCATCCACTCCCGACGATTCGCGACGCTCTTCGATGGTACTTGGTTGCTCCTCTACCATGCGACGTCTTCACTTCAGGTTGTCATCCCTCCCCCGCTCCACGCCTCCCCTGTCGTGGGTTGCCAACTCCACGCCTCTACCTGTCGCCACCAACCACCATCTCGGACTACCACCCACCAGTGACCACCACCACATCCGACAGATAACCTAAATCTTGACCCAAGTCACCCAAGACTCGACAGTCGACACCTATTGTTTCATTGTTTGTGAATATTTTTGATAATTGTTGGGTCAGTTTTTTTTTCAATTTTTGTTAGAATATTTCTGATAATTATTTGTGACTTTATTTTTGTGTTGTGACTGAGGAATGAAATTGATGAGATCGTGAAGGATTTTGAGTTGTTTGTAATTGAGACGGTTTGAAGTTGGTTAATTGTTTGTGTTTGAGAATTAAGACCGATTTGTGGTAAATTGTTTGTGTTGGAGGAAGTTGGTAAATGGTAACAAAAATGTGAAATTTGTGTTTGGTTCGGTTGGAACTTGGATTATGGATTTGCGTTTTGGTAATGAAAAATTGAAAAACATGAAGTTTGTGTTTAGTATTGATTTGGTTGGTTGGTATTTAGTAATGAAAATGGGTTTGGTAATAGGTTGGTATTTGGTAATGAAAATGAGTTCGGTATTGATATTTAGTAATGAAAATGGGTTGGTTGTGTTGTAACTAAGTGCAATTACATTACCATTACCATTACTTAAAGAAAAAATAATTTGTTTGAACATACCAAAAAAACAACCTAAATTGAAAGAGTTCAAATGACATCATATTCATATAAAAGAAAGACAACAATTAGAATTGACTACTTTAGATATGTCTAAGTTTGATTTATTAAATTTTTGATTAAATTAATTTTTATTTTTTGTTTAAGAAGTCATTATTAATTGCAATGTTTAAGATATATACTAGTTTTAAAATTTTAATTTTATTCTAATAATTTTATCCAAATTTACAATGAAATATTTTATTATCTCTAATCTTTTTAATTCATCTTAATTATTATAAGAGCCTAAGAGGGCAATTAGTAAAAAAAACTATGTGCTAATGGTTTGGGAGATTCTTTATATATCATTTCTAATTTTGTTGATAAAAACTAATATCTTTATATTTTTGGTATAGATAAATGGAAAGAAGCTCAACTACTCCTAATCAAACAACTTCAGGAAGATATAATGATCCAGCTTGGGCTTATGCTGCATCAGTCCTAGGCCAGAAAAATCATAGAATTTGCTTATTTTCTAGCAAGCATTTGAAAGGTGGAGGAATCACTAGATTGAAAAAGCATTTAGCTGGGGTTAAAGAAGATGTAGAACCATGTAAATTAGTAAGTCATGATGTGAAGTGGCAAATGAAAACATTGCTTAATGAATATCAACATGAGAGAGATAGAAGGGAAAAGTTGAATTTTAAAATTGGTAGTAGAAGTTCATTTTTTAGTTATCGTGATAATTATGGAAATGTTGAAGGTGGTAGTGGTAGTGGTGGTAGTGGTGTCGATAGTGTTCCATCTCAGGGTCAAGAAGAAGTATCTGAACTTGATGTGAGGAAGAGAAGAAGGCAGACTAGTTTTTTTGCATCACGAACAAACCTTGGGTCCCAACCTTCAATTCGTAGTGCAATGCAATCAAGAGATGCAGCTCATAATGTCGATATGGCAGTAGCTAGATGGTGGTATGATACAGGTTCGTCATTTAATGCTTCTCAGTCTTATTATTATCAACCTATGATGGATGCAATAGCCTCTTATGGTCTGGGATATAAAGGTTTTTCGATTGATGACTTAAAAGGTAAACTTTTGAGTTGTTATGTTTCTGAAATTAGAAGTTATTTGGCTGAAAGAAGAGTGAATTGGGGTACTTATGGATGTTCAGTCATGTGTAATGGTTGGACGAATAGGAGATAAGAGCCTATTATTAATTTTTTTGGTTCATTCTACAAATGACTCTATGTTTTTGAAACCTATTGATGCATCTGACCTGATTAGAAATGTTGAGACTTTGTTTGGGATATTTGATGAAGTTGTGAATGAAGTAGGGCCAGAAAATATTGTTCATTTTATTACTGACAATGATTCCGCTTATAAAGCGATAGGAAAAAGGTCGTAGAATACATATAATTCATTTTTTTGAACTCCTTGTGTTGCACATTGCATCGACCTAATACTGGAAAATATAGGAGATCTTAGGTATTTTCCTGTTATTGATGAGACTATGCAGAAAGCTAAAAAAGTGACAAAGTTCATTTATAATCGTGCATAGGTATTGAATTTGATGAGAAAGAAATTTACTAATGATAGGAATTTGTGTCGCCCTGTTGTGACAAGATTTGTAACAAATTTCTTATTACTTCAGTCTTTTGTTTTGCTAAAGAAAGAGTTAAGACAAATATTTACAAGTGATAAGTGGGTTGCATCTCAGCATGCTAGGTCTAATGTTGGAGTGGAGGTTTATAATATCATACTAGAAGATAGAGAATTTGATCACAATGTCAATTTGTTATCCGAGTTTGTGAGCCTTTGGTGAGGGTGCTTCTGTTGGTTGATAGTGAAAAAAAGCCAACAATGGGTTATATTTTTGATGCCTTGAAGAGAGCTGCGGAAGCAATCAAGGCTAATATGAAACATAGGTCTTCTTTGTACACACCATATCTTTCAATCACTAATGAGAGAAGGGAAAGCCAATTTTCTTCTCCATTGTTTGCAGTTGGGGCATTTTGATCCAAGTATTTATTTTAAACTGGATCTTAATAAGCAAGCTGAAGTTAATCGACGAATGCTTTTAACAATCACAAAAATTGCTAACATTGACCCGATGCAAGATCTGTAAAGCTCACAAATGGAACTTTATAATATGTCTTATGGGGATTTTGGAATGTCGATTGCTATTCGACAAAGAGGAAAACTTTCTCTAGGTATTAGCTATTTTCTTTTTTATTTGTTGAAAATTAATTATGACTTTATTTTGTTTATAACGCTACTTTTCTTATCTTATAACTTACAGTTTCTCGGTGGGATCAATTTGAAAATGGTGTTCCAAAATTGAAAAGGTTTGCAATTCGAATTTTAAGTCAACGTGTGGGTGCAACAGACTGTGAAAGAAACTGGAGCATATTTGAATTTGTCTACTAAAAAAAAGGAATAGATTGGAGCATAAGAGGTTGAATGACTTAGTTTTTGTTTAATACAATTTAAAGCTTCGAGAAAGGTACATTATTATCATTATTATCATTACTAATTTTGATATTGTTTCTTATAATTTTCTAAGAATTAAATTATATCCCACTTTTTGTGATTGTTGAAAATGAGAATTGTTGGAATTGAAAATTATTATATGAATGTTTTATGATTGTTGGAAATATGAATTGATGGAAATGTATATTTTTTTATGAATGTTTTGTGATTGTTGGAAATGGAAATTGTTGGAATTGGAAATTGTTATATGAATGTTTTGTGATTGTTGGAAATGAGAATTGTTGGGAATTGTTAGAAATAAAAATTATTTTATGAATGTTATTTGATTGTTAGAAATGAGAATTGTTGGAATTGAAAATTATTATATGAATGTTTTGTGATTGTTTAAAATGAGAATTGTTGAGAATTGTTGGAAATGAAAATTGTTTTATGAATGTTTTGTGATTGTTGGAAATGGGAATTGTTGGAATTGGAAATTGTTATATGAATGTTTTGTGATTGTTGGAAATGAGAATTATTGGGAATTGTTGGAAATAGAAATTATTTTATGAATGTTTTGTGATTGTTGAAAATGGGAATTGTTGAGAACTGTTGGAAATGGAAATTATTTTATGAATGTTTTGTGATTGTTGGAAATGAGAATTGTTGGAATTGAAAATTATTATATGAATGTTTTATGATTGTTGAAAATGGGAATTGACGGAAATAGATATTTTTTATGAATGTTTTGTGATTGTTGGAAATAGGAATTGTTGGAATTGGAAATTGTTATATAAATGTTTTGTGATTGTTGGAAATGAGAATTGCTGAGAATTGTTGGAAATGGAAATTGTTTTATGAATGTTTTGTGATTGTTGGAAATGACAATTATTGGAATTGGAAATTGTTATATGAATGTTTTGTGATTGTTGAAAATGAGAATTGTTGATAATTGTTGGAAATAGAAATTGTTTTATGAATATTTTGTGATTGTTGGAAATGAGAATTGTTGGAATTGGAAATTGTTATATGAATGTTTTGTGATTGTTGGAAATGAGAATTGTTGGGAATTGTTAGAAATAAAAATTATTTTATGAATGTTATGTGATTGTTAGAAATGAGAATTGTTGGAATTGGAAATTATTATATGAATGTTTTGTGATTGTTGAAAATGAGAATTGTTGAGAATTGTTGGAGATGAAAATTGTTTTATGAATGATTAGTGATTGTTGAAAATGAGAATTGTTGGAATTGAAAATTGTTAAATGAATGTTTTGTGATTGTTGGAAATGAGAATTATTGGGAATTGTTGGAAATAGAAATTGTTTTATGAATGTGTTTGTGATTGTTGAAAATGTGAATTGTTGAGAACTGTTGGAAATGGAAATTATTTTATGAATGTTTTGTGATTGCTGGAAATGAGAATTGTTGGAATTGAAAATTATTATATAAATGTTTTATGATTGTTGGAAATGGGAATTGACGGAAATAGATATTTTTTATGAATGTTTTGTGATTGTTGGAAATGGGAATTGTTGGAATTGGAAATTGTTATATGAATATTTTGTGATTGTTGGAAATGAGAATTGTTGAGAATTGTTGAAAATGAAAATTGTTTTATGAATGTTTTGTGATTGTTGGAAATGAGAATTATTGGAATTGAAAATTGTTATATTAATGTTTTGTGATTGTTGAAAATGAGAATTGTTGGAAATAGAAATTGTTTTATGAATGTTTTGTGATTGTTGGAAATGAGAATTGTTGGAATTAGAAATTGTTATATGAATGTTTTGTGATTGTTGGAAATGAGAATTGTTGGGAATTGTTAGAAATAAAAATTGTTTTATGAATGTTATGTGATTGTTAGAAATGAGAATTGTTGGAATTGAAAATTATTATATGAATGTTTTGTGATTGTTGAGAATTGTTGGAGATGAAAATTGTTTTATGAATGATTTGTGATTGTTGGAAATGGGAATTGTTGGAATTGAAAATTGTTATATGAATGTTTTGTGATTGTTGGAAATGAGAATTATTGGGAATTGTTGGAAATAGAAATTGTTTTATGAATGTTTTGTGATTGTTGAAAATGGGAATTGTTAAGAACTGTTGGAAATGGAAATTATTTTATGAATGTTTTTTGATTGTTGGAAATGAGAATTGTTGGAATTGAAAATTATTATATGAATGTTTTATGATTGTTGAAAATAGGAATTGATGAAAATAGATATTTTTTTATGAATGTTTTGTGATTGTTGGAAATGGAAATTGTTGGAATTGAAAATTGTTATATGAATGTTTTGTGATTGTTGGAAATGAGAATTATTGAGAATTGTTAGAAATGGAAATTGTTTTATGAATGTTTTGTGATTGTTGGAAATGGGAAATATTAGAATTGGAAATTGTTATATGAATGTTTTGTGATTTTTGAAAATGGAAATTTTTAAGAATTGTTAGAATAGAAATTGTTTTATGAATATTTTGTGATTGTTGGAAATGAGAATTGTTGGAATTGAAAATTGTTATATGAATGTTTTGTGATTATTGGAAATGAGAATTGTTGGGAATTGTTGGAAATACAAATTGTTTTATGAATGTTTTGCGATTGTTGAAAATGAGAATTGTTGAGAATTATTGGAAATGGAAATTGTTTGATGCATATTTTGTGATTGATAGAAATGAGAATTGTTGGAATTGAAAATTATTATATGAATGTTTATGATTGTTGAAAATGAGAATTGTTGGGAATTGTTAGAAATGGAAATTGTTTTATGAATGTTTTGTGATTGTTGGAAATGAGAATTGTTGGAATTGGAAATTGTTATATTAATGTTTTGTGATTGTTGGAAATGAGAATTGTTGAAATTGAAAATTATTATATGAATGTTTGTGATTATTAAAAATGAGAATTGTTGGAAACGGAAATTGTTTTATGAATGTTTTGTGATTGTTGGAAATAGAAATTCTTGGAAATTGTCAGGAAAGATATTTTATTATCATTATTATTTTCGATATAATTTATTATAATTTTCTAATAATTATAATTTATTATTTACTAGGAGTCTTAATGGTACAAGAAGTTCAAATGATCCAATTTCTATTGATAACAATGATGTTTTAGGGGATTGGATTTCTAAAGAACCGAATTTGGTAGATATCAATAACTTGGAAGATAATCTTGGATAGGAAGGCATTGACATGTCATTTGGTGCATTAAATTTGAATGATAATGATGATGAAGCTCCTCTCAATGGTGAGAATTTTGTACCAAATAATAACTAGGGTCAGTGCAGTTATAACGGGTATTCTCCTGTTGACGATTGAATTTCGTTGCAGGTTATTTTTTCTCTTCTTTTAATTTTACTTATATTTGATGTTTATCAGTTTATGTTAAATTCTATATATATGATGTAATTGTAAATGTTTTTGTTTCATGTTTAACTTCAACTTGATTGTTTCCTCGTCATGATGAAATTGTAATAGTTGAAGGATATTTACTGTTCTTTTATTGGATGTTTTGATGTGATTATTATTTATTAAAATTTTGAAATTTTATTATTGTAATATTTTAAATACTTTGTATTATTCTTATTTTTATATTTGTATTATGATGATTGTCTTTTTCATATTAATTATGGTTATTATTTATATGTGAAATATTTAAAAATTAGTCATTTCATATTAAATTATTAATTGAGATTATTATTTATTATTATGATTTTTGGAAACAGAGTTGATGTAAACTTGTAAAGTATGTCGTATATAACTGTACAATATATCAGTGAACTATTTTGCAAAATTTAAAAATTTCGGGGACTATTTCATAAATATAAAAAATTACCCGAAACGGTATTTAGTATTGACCGGTACCGATACAGTATCATATCAAAACTCAATCCGATACTGATTTCGGTACAATATTCGCAACTTTGAGAAGGAAGCGTGGAACGGCAACGTAGCACTAGCTTTAACTGATTGGCAAGCAATAATTGCAGAAAGATGTGAAGAGATGCTTCTCTGTCATGAGTCACATTTTATAATATAATACACAGAAGTGACAGGTTGTCGTTACTTTTGAGATGTGCAGCTGTGCTATCCCTCAAGGTTTAACATTATGATGATGATGAGCTCACACAACTCTAGAACATGATAAGAAATTACTATTATTATAGTTTGAGATAGGTCTTTAATGCATTCATTTTGAACTTGATATCCTAAGAAGGCCATTGATTTCCTGAACGACCGACATAGTTGACACAGTCACTGCAGAATCTTTTTTTTTGGGATGCTAAGGAAAGAAAAACAATAGAGGTTATAATATTATCGCATTCCTTGGTGATATAAAGCTCCATGACTATCTTGTCGGACAAAAGTCAACAAGTCGATCGCAAGTTCTGTTAGTGCATACAGTCCTGGACTTGCTAGCAATGTTAAATTAGTCAGTTTGTCAGCGCTCTGATTCCCTTCTTGATAAACATGTCGAAGTTGAACAATCCAATCACGACTCAACAGCTCATGTATGCCCTGCACTAAAAGATTAGCCTCAATTAAAATTCGTTGCGAGTATGAAAGAATATTTATTACCTCCAGAGAATCCACTTCAAGGATAACGTTTCGAAAATCAAGGTCTCAAGCCAATTTAAGCCCGTCATGCACCCCCCTTAATTCAGCAGTTAAGGGCGAACATTCGCCAATATTAGTCAAGGATTCGCCACACCATTGACTAGTGCAGTCCTGAATTAATCCCCCAGCAGTGCCAATGAATGATCTGTCCCATTGCATTTATAACTCTGCTCGTCACGACTTGAGCTTTCGCGATCTAGTTAACAAAGGCTAAGACGATGCGATGACCATCCACTGGCTAGACAAATCTTCTTCAAAAAGGCTCATGTTCCTCCATTGCCATAAATACCAGCAAGTAACACCATATATGGTGGCCCACTACCCCATCTGCAATCGATCTGGTTTAGTAAGATGGGAGCGCAACCACGTTTCCTCGTCCTGTTAAAAGAAGTCAGACTCAATTACCTCAAGGGTAAAGTTGCGCCAAAATGCTGTCACCCTTGTACAATTCCTAAGTGCATGCAATGTGGTCTCTTTTGAACCACAGCACTGACAACCGCTATCCGTTGCTAGATGTCTAGCAACTCTCTGTTGATTAGTCAGCGACTTCCTTTTGGCTGGAAGCCACAGAAATGATTGAATACATTATGGGCTTGCCCATTTCCATATATCTGTCTATAGTGGATTTAAGGCTGCTGGCTCTAACTTTGCGATTAATTCGTCAGCGGAAGCCACTTTGAAACTACCAGATTGTCCGGGACCCCACACAAGTCTGTCCTCTCCCATGTCCGTTGAAGGAGGCTAAATTGTTGAAATAGCCACACAAACAGGAGGGGGGAGATATCTTTGGAACAATTCCCATTTCCAGTTGCCATCCTCATCCATATACTCTGTAACTTTCGTATGCAGCAAAATGTCAGGAAGGGGGGATGTTGTCTCATTAACTGATGGACCCCAATTCGCCATCCAATGGTCGAGCCAAAAACATAACTGTCTGCCATTTCCTAGCTTCCATTGGATTCCTTGGAGGATGTAACCCCATGCTGCTGAAATCTCCCGCCAGATTATCGACGCTCCTTGCTTATGTAGTGTTTGCGAAATCTAGTGAAGATCTATCTGATATTTCGCTCTAAGGACTTATACCCATAATGTTGAGGGCTTAATGATCAATTCCCAACCCAGCTTTGTCAGAAGTGCATCATTGGTTGCTCTAATGCGTTTGATCCCAAGTCCCCCTGCTTTCTTCGGGCAACAAACGACGTCCCAATGAGCTAAGTGAATCTTGCGCTGTCCATCTGAAGAACCCTAGATGAAAGTCCTCATTATTTTTTTCCAAATCACCACAGAGTTGTTGTGGCAACCTTACAGTTTGCATTGTATATATGGGTAGGGATGATATCACTGCTTATGTTAATGTGATACGCCCCACCAGGGATAACTCTTGCGCACGCCACCTGGCTAGTTTTTGTTGTGCACGATCTAGGATATACTAATAAGTATTTCTCTTTATTCGCTTATGGATCAAAGGTACTCCTAGATATTTACCCAAATTATCCGTGCATTGAATCTGTAACACTTGGCTGAGCCTACGCGCTTGTTCTGGGTGAAAATTCTTGGGAAAAAAAATCTGAGTCTTAGTATTGTTCACCTTCTGTCCTGACACTTTGCAAAATTTCTCCAAAATTCGCAATACCTTTGCCACCTGCGTTTCCGTAGCTTTGCCAAACATGACTAGGTCATCTGCAAAAATTAGATAGGAGATGGAAGGCCTTGTCCTATTCCATTTAAACGGTTTCCACTGGCCTTGGCCCACCGCATGGGAGATAAGATGGCCCAAATGTTCCATACAAAGTACAAATAAGTAAGGCGAGATCGGATCGCCTTGACGAATGCCCCTTGAAGGAATAAAAGGATCGGAAAGACTTGTCATTCCATGCAAGTTGCATTGAGACCATAGAAACACACTTCATAATGAAACTGAGTACATTATGAGGAATTCCAATTTCCTAAAGTGTGTCATTGATAAAATCCCAGTTCAGTCGATCATATACTTTTTCCAGGTCCATTTTTAGTGCAAAATACCCAGACTTTCCTTTTTTCTTTCTCATTGAATGAATGATCTCCTGAGCGATAATAATATTATCAGTTATCTGCATTCCAGGAATAAAACTGCATTGGGTATTCGTCACTAATGCATCGAGTTGTGGCTTTAGTCGATTGACTATCACTTTTGAGATGGTCTTTTATATTACCGAGCAAAGGGTAATGGTCTAAATTGAGTAATATAATTTAGGGACAAGACTTTGGGTATCAGTTCCAGAATAGTTCTATTCAAGTCCTGATCCCAGACTTCATTTCTGAATATCCTCGGAATAAAGGTCACCACCTATGATCCCACTTTGTCCCATTGATTTTGGAAAAATAACGCCGTAAATCCATCAACCCTCGTCGCTTTATTCGGATTCATACCAAAAATAGCTGTTTTGATTTCAGTTGTAGGGACTGGTTTTCCAATATCATTTAATTGTACCTCTGTTAAACAAGGGAAGGCTCCCAAGTAGTGTAAGCGTTGTGGTTGACCCTCTTCTGTTGTATACAATTGAGCAAAATAATTCCTAATCATAATGTGCATTTGCTTGGCATCATCGATTTCATATCCATTAATATCAAATAGCCGCGCTATCGTCAACTTCTTCCGTTTGGACATAGTGACCGTATGATAGTTTTTAGTATCGCGATCACCCTTTCACAACCATTCATACCTGGCTTTCTAATGCCAAAAGGGTTCTTCTTCACACAACACTTGGACTATTTCTCCGCTTAGCTTGTCCTCCAGTGCCAATAGCAAATCCGATTCCTCAGTCATCAGTGCTATCTGTATGCCTTCCAATTGAGCTAACAATCGTCTCTTACGATGAAATATATTGCCAAATACTGATTTATTCCTGTGTGTGAGTTGGCTTGAAAACGTGTTTAATGATTTAGTAAATGTCTTTTCTTTAAGAAGCCAATTCTCAGCGACTACGGTGGGAAATGCCTCATAAGCGAGCTACGCAGATTGAAATCGAAACATTGGTTGATTTGTGTCGTGCGAGTTTGGTCAGACACATTGAATCAACATTGGCCTATGATAGGAGCCCAGAAAAGGTAGATGGTGGTTAACTGTACGAGGGAAGATTTCACACCAAGACGTCGACCCAAAGACTCTATTTAACCTAGCTTGGACATTGCCTCGCCTCCAAGTAAACCGTGATCCAACATATCCAAGTCATGTAGGCCACACTCGTGGACCCATTCATTAAAAGCTTTACTAACCGTCGAAGTGTTTAGAGAACCTCCCCTTTTATCAGCAATATTCAATTTAGCATTGAAATCTCCCACAACAATCCAAGGACAAGTAATGGAGCTACCTATCCCTCGCAACAGATGCTAGAGGAATTTTTGGTTGTGCCGTTGGGGACTAGCGTAAGTCGTTGTGAATTCAAAATAGTAAGAGCCGTGCATTATTTTGGCAAGGATGAGTTGTTTATGCGCTATCGCTACCAAGACATCAAACTCCTTCTTCCATAATAACCAATTCCTGCCAATAAAGCCCTCAGCTTCGACGCGCAATGAATATCAAAACCCAGTTTGCATATGACAGCTTGCACTTGTCTTCCACTTATCCTCGTTTCAACTAGCACCAGTATCCCTGGTCGATAATTTCGGAGATAATTCCTTAATATTGATTGAAATTGTTCCCCAGACATAGGAGAAAACTCCTAAAACCGAGAGTTAACGGGAACCCCATCCGGTGCAACATTACTATGGCCTTTTGGAGACTGCGGCATTAATTCTTCGACAGATCCTTGTTCACTTGAAATGCCCTCCATACTTGACTCGCCTGTTGAACGATCTGGGGGCTCGGAGGGAGGTAAGGTGAAGTCGGGCCTAGTGGATCTACGATTATCCGCAAGCTGCTTAATGCCTTCCATAGGTTGACTGGGTTCCCTCATGTTCAACTCCCTTCCCTCGGGTTCGGTCCTATCACAGAGAACAGCCTGGTGAGAATTGATGGTTACTGCTTTATATTTTTTTAATTACATTAGGTATCCCAACTTAGCCGGACTAATCCTAAGCCTCTATGGGTACCGTTGGACTTGAAGCCTTGTCTTTAGGATAGACTATACCAAAATTGGCTTTGACTTGTGGGCCCAAGCCCTTGCCTTTAGGAGTCCCTTTCGAAGACTTCTTTGGTCCATATAAAGTAGCCGGTGGCCCACGTCTATTCTTTGTTGCGTCTTCAATAAGAGATTCCAAAGTAAGTCTATAACTTGTCTCTGGAGTATTCGGTGGGCCAGCTGAAAACGTCGGTGAGTGAGATAGGAGCTCCCTGGTTCCTTGCTCCGACAACGCCGCAAACCTTGAGCCACCCAGCCGGTTGACAGCGCTAGATTGACGTGTGGTGTGAGTAGGCTGCTGTATTATGCTTTTCCTAGAATATGGTCGTGGGACCTGAATCCAACAGCCAAAGACGTTGGGGGTCTCGGTGCGTGACTCTGCTGCTGGCTCACTGCCCATAGTCAGCGCCTCCTCCTGCTCGCTGGCAGCAGCGTGGGTAGACTAGTTTTGGTGGGCTGCGGTATTTTGTGAGTTATCCTTGCACCTCCCGGTGTCATGTCCGATCATTCCACAGGTAAAACATATCTGTGTCAAGCCTTCATAAGCCACCTTGATCAATTCACCATCGAGTTCCACTGAAGGACATAAAGGTACGCTTAAATCTATGTCGACAGCAACTCTTGCGAATTTACCCCTCGGGGTAGTCATGGTAGCTTCATCGATCTTGATGGTTTGGCCTACCAGATTACCAAGGTTGTGTTGGCTCAAGAACTTTTAACGAAGAAAGCGAGAGAGAAAAAAGTATTTGTGTAGCAAGATAATATTTTATTCATCAGCTCTTTACAGCATTTATAAAGAAGTAAATAACTACTAAACTAGAATTAAGGACTAGTGAGA
>JANZXR010000003.1:3972483-3983750 GCA_027575705.1 Erythroxylum echinodendron
TATTTTCTTAATTTGCTTACTTTATTTTATTTTATTTTTAAATCAATCAATTTTAGATCGTCTGAGTAATTTTTCATCGTTTAATTTAATTGTCTTACGTGTTGGAAATTTTTCCCTTGGGTACGATATCCGGTTCTTACCGATTTATATTACTTATCGACGAGGTGTACTTGCCTCTAATTGGTCTCGATAGAATTTAATTTATACTGTTTTTTTTAGATCGCAACAAAAAACATGTCTACTTCCTTCTCTAAAATTCTCTTTTTCATTTCTTAGTAAGTTTCTCTCAATCTTTCATCTTTTTTTCCTGTTTCTCTTAATCTTTCATCTTTTTTCCTATCTTTTATGTTAAAACTAAAGCTGTGTATGGTTAAATCCAAATATTCTGTTTCAATGGGATTCAAAACTCTAGTTATAACCTTGTAAAGTATTGTTCTAAACTTGTATTCATGTTTTAATTCAAGTATTTCTTCTTTTGTATTCTTATATTTTATAAATAATTAATATTGATTTATCGAATAAATTAATTTAATGTTGATTATCCTATAGTTATCCTTGAATTCAGTGACCCATAATTGTCATAAAGGATTGGTACAAATAGCAAATAGGTTATTTATGAATTTGCATATTTAGCTTATGTGAAACAAGAAAACTAAGTTGAATAGTTTTAGTTATCTCAATTATTTAAGTTAGAGTCTAGTCTTTTTGACTAAGCTTATTGCTATTATTTAGTTGATATGGAATGCTACTATAATCAATTAATTAATGGTAAGTTTTGGTTTTAATGTTAGATTTGAACTAATTAATTTAGGAAAAGTTATGAATCATTATGACCATCTTAATACGTTTTAGATTAACTGCTTGACTTGTGAGAAATATTATTTTAGACCAATGATTAATGTTACAATTAGATGAAATATTTCCCTTGAATCAGATTTAAGTACTCTTGAATTTCTCATTTTTATATTCAGTTGATTTAATTTAATTCCTTATTAATTTTATCTAATTAGTTAATTAATTATAAACCCTACTTTGTTTTATTAATTGAAATTAAGAAACTGATTTTTAATTCTTTTGGGATTCTACTTGGTTCCGCGACTATTACAAGAGTTAAATAATTAGAATTAATTTTGAGTACAAGAGTTAAATAATTAGAATTAATTTTGAGGACATCGACAACCCAATAGTACATTTTTAAAATTGATAAGTATCTCATTTAAGGCTTTGGTTTTCAAAAGGAAGATTAAATGAAGCATTTCCAAATAATTAAGTCGTGTACTTAGCAAGTACTTAGTATAGGCTCTAGTCTATATTGAACATAAAAATAATCCTTTTCTTTTTCTTTTTTTTTCAATTTTTGATTGATTGCATAAAGTGATAAAGATAAAATAACTCAATAAAATAAATCATTAATACAAGATTAAAAGAAAAGTTCATGAGAAACTAAGTTACAAAAATCAAAATCATTTAGGTCAAAACTTACAAAATCAAGTCCAAACTATAAGCCTACAAAATTTTCAAGTTTAAGCCTACCCATAGGTACTACGTTACTAATTCATAAGCTTTCACTACCTCCAAATAAAATTCAAATTTTATTTGAAGCCCCATATGATGAATCAGAAACTCTAGGTGCTTTTTTTTTATTCCCTCATTTTACTTTATTTTCAAAATATTCATTTTTTATTTATTCTTAATTTCAAGCCGTAAGATATAAATTTAAACGTTTTCTCCATTTGAAATCTCTAATCTATTTTAGACATTTTATTTTACTTTATTTTTAAGTGCTAAGACCAAACTCTATGCATCAATTTCATTTCAAATTATATTAAATCGTTTTAGGCATTTTCTCCATTTCAAAATACTAAGATCCATTCTAGATATTCCACTTTATTTTATTTTATTTTCAAACCTTATAGCCCAACTTTAAATGTTTCATTTAAATTTTAAGGCCTAATATCTATTTTATGTATTCCAATTTTTTTTCAAGCTTAGATTATAAGATCTCAAGCTCCTAACTATTCAGTCACATTTCCACTTTTTCAACGTGCCCATTAAATTCACAACTAAATTTGTTTCTTTTTAAAAACCCCAAATTTGCAAAGCCACCTTTCAAGCTTAGGTAAATGGTCAATTGAGTAAAATAGGATTTTCATACCTTTCTTATTTGATAATTAACACCCAAATTCATTGTCTACTTTAGTATCATTTAGTTTACTTTTTAATAGATTTTTTTTTCTATCTTCCATTAATTAGATAAGTGGTGGGTCCGTTGATAAGATTAAAATTTGACTAATATTTTTGTTAAGGATATGCTCTGCGTATTAGTGATACTCGAGTCATGAACTAGTACTATAATTTCTTTCATTAATTCTAACAAGTAAGCTGTTATACTTTCGCTAAAACTACTATAAAACTTTTTGTTAACGAACTCCTAAAGATGGCTTGGCATTTGTCATAAACCAAAGTTTCCTTAAATATATATGATAACAACAATAAACCCAACAAATGTAGGGATTGATTCTTTTCATTAATTTTAGTCTCCATATTTCTAAATCCTTGATAATGGAATTGAATTAACTGAGATGAGTTTAAATGGAGGTAATTTCTGCATCTGCAACATCAACAAGCGTTGTTACAAGATCATCTTACTGGTGAGGCTCTTTGAAAAATATGGTGACTCTAACGTCTTCCATAAAGATGCTACTTTATTTTCATGGACAAACTCGTATAATACTTTTATGAACATCAACTTATTAGTTAGGTGTTATTAATCTTTTTCTTTGGTCCTCATTCAAAGTAGTTTATATATTTTCCTTCCCCAACAATATTTTTTGTAATCTATTTTGTGTCGAGATAGTTTTCATATTAACTTAACACAAAGTAAAACTAAGTGAGCAATCGCACTTGTGATGTCAAAGTTTGATTCCATTTTACTTCTCTTAAAGCAATACAAAGCCTAGAGCTCTTACACTAGTTTGTTAGGAATAAATGGGGTTTAATAGCAGAAATACTAGAATACTAATATTTGTTTAAGGAAATAAGTAATTACGGACAAGACTATAACACTAAAATAGAGAAAACAAGACACAAACTTTATATATTTCGACTTTGCTCACATTTATGAGAAAAGAAGGGTGGAAACTTTCATTATGATAATTATGGTGGAGTACACAACATATGGAAGGTAGTTTAACTCTCAAACCCGATAGGTTACGTACATCCAAAAATCTCATGATAGGTAATTAATTAATTTAATTACTATTTTTTATTTGGTTATTTTTAACTTCAAAAGGTAATGCTTTTAAGTTTAAGAATTAATGCCTATTTATTAAAAAAAAGTAGACATATGATTTTTCACCTTATAAATAGTAAAATATGAAAATAGTATGCTTTGACATCTATATAAGTAGTAAGAAAGTAAGAAAAACTCATGTACTTGGTTGGCATCTGTTAAGATATTTATTAAGATATCTTATTAATTACTTTTAGGTATTATTTGTAATCGGAAATAGGTGGATATATTTGAAATTTCATTATGACAAAAAAATTTACCTCGTGTGGGATTCCTAAAGATAAGATAGCATAAAGGATAAAATCTTATAGAAGATAAGATTTATTTGGGATAATATCACCGTGTCTTATCAAAGATAACGTGCAGAATTTTTGGTGATTTGGCAACCGTAATTTCGGTAATTCAAGTTATCTTTGGCAGTTGTAAATTTCATCTATTGTAGCTATCTTTAGTAGTAGATTTCGTGGGATTAACGTTATCCATGACTGTTGCATTTTTTCCATGGTGAGTGAATTTTTGGACAGCTCTGTTAGTGTTTTTTGGGGGAAAAACTGGTTGAAAATATATCAATTTGTGCAATTGCATTTCTTTGTTTTTGCATGGGCAATTATATGCCTCATTGAGTTATTCTTGGCAGCCGTGTTTCTGCATATGTGGGTGAATAATTGGACTATGGCTCCATCATTTTTGAGAAAAAATGTGCAGTAATTTTGTCAAGTGTACAGCTATATTTTTGGAATATTTTAGTGGTAAAACATATATTCAACTGATGACTTTTTGAAGCTATCTTTGACAGCCTATTTCAGTAATCATATCTATCTAAGGTAGCAGGATATTTTTGATGATTTTATCTAGATTGGGCAGCTGCATTTTCCATCAGTTGTGCAATTTTTTCTGGGCTGTCTCGGTATGTTTTTGGCTGAAAACATCCAACAATTTTTATGTGTTTTGTAGCTCTATTAATTGTAACGTTTTGGTGATGAAACTTTTATTTGTTTGGTGATTTTTCTGCTACTGTGCATGGGATATTTAAGTTACAATATCAAAGATTCATAGTAGATTTCTTGGTGGATGATTTCTCATTCTTTCGTTGAAGAATTTACATTGTTAGTGGAGTTGTTTTCTTGTCTCAAGTGTCTTTATTTATATTCTTATTATTTAAATCACTTGAGTTGTCTAATTCTTATCTTTATTATTAAACATTGTTGAGAAAATTTTCTATTGAGGTTAGCACGAGGTAGTTGTGCTATTGGAAGTGGTTTACTTGTATAAGTTGTAAGAACAAGGAATAGTGTCAAAGGTTGGGTGAGTTGACTCTGTAATGCCTTGAGTAAAACTATTGTTGCTCCTTAATGAAAGTGATTAAGGCTGTGTTTGGATCTGCGGTGCGGTGGGAATAAGTAATTATCCACCGTAGTTTTCAAACGCAGTCACACGTTTGGATCTGCGATCGTACAACTGTAGGTTGGAGGAAACTGCAGTGGCACCGTAGAAATAGATAACAGAAAGAGAGTTGCGGTAAGAAACTGCTTATGTGGTAGGAATTTTAGTTTCCAATAATAACTTTATAATAATTAATATTTTACATTATACCCTTGCTTAATTAATAGAAGGAAGTTTAACTCCTGTGTCTCCCCGACTCCTTTCCATCCAGGTAAACTCTTCCTCGATTAAGAATATATTTTTATGAAATATTTTATTTACTAAATTTATTTTATTTATAATTTTCTTATTTTAATTTAATATTTTAATATTTATAATTTAAATTTATATGACTAATAATATATTTTTATGAAATATTTTATTTACTAAATTTATTTTATTTATATCTTCTTATTTTAATTTAATATTTTATTATTTATAAGTTTAAATTTATATGACTATTAATATATTTTTAATTATTTATACAACAATTAATAGTTTATTAAATCAACGGACTTTTTAGTCATTTTATTTCTTTTCAGCAATTGCAGTCGCACTTACCAAACACTTATTTTCACGTTTCAGCAGTTAACAGCAATCCCAAACACATAAATATTTATTGAGAATAAGTACTTATCATTTCAGCAAGTTGATTTTAGCAAGTTACCAACCGCCACTGCTCCCCAAACCAACCCTAAGTTGGGTGAGGGTCCCACAAATGTAAGCAAGGTGTACCGAACTGTGTTACCAAATCTTAGATGTTGATTTGTTTATTTTGCATTTATTTTTCTATTTTCATTTGTGCTAGAAAATCTATAGTTGCTGACATAGTTGCTTTATATCAAGCAACCACAGATACGATTCAAAACATCTGCAACTGAACTAGAATTTTTTGCAAAATTACGTCTTTTCGTATTTACGACACCTCCCATACATGTAACACCAAATTTCTTCCATATTTTCATTATACATCTAATTTTTATATGGGACAAAACTTTCACTACCAAATAACTAGTTCATGTTAGATTAATTTAATAATCATAAGTGTGGCCTATATTACTTTATTTGACTCTAATATAAAGTCAGCCCAAAATAATGGTTATTGGGTTTGTTAAAGGAAATTAGAGTCATTAGGATTATAAAATAAAGAAACCTTTCCCTCCCTTCAAGTTGAAGAAACATTTACAGATATCAAAAGACATACGTTATTGCACCATTGAAAAGAACGAAGAAAAGGAAGAAGGTGAGAGTGGATAATGTTTTTGTGTAAAGAAGGGATTTGCTAACAAGAAGAGATTACATGAGTATGGATCAAGGTTAGTATTTTTCTCTTTTCTTTATAGCACTAATTTTAGGGTTTAAAGGTGTTTAATTAATTATGTCATAAATGTTTCTTGGGTGAATTCTATGCTTGTAATATTGCTTAGAATGTTAAAGTTTAATTTATATGTGTTATCAGAGCAGATTATGTCACTTTGAATTACATTAGAGTTAACCCTAAAATTATCGGTAGGGATCAATATTGCTTTGAGGTTATAGAAGATTATTTATTGTTTCATTCTAATCTCTTCAATAACTTTAAGCAATATCAATCGCTACCGATAATTTTAGGGTTAATTCTAATGCAAATATCATAACTTGGCTCTAATTTTATGGACCATAATTGTGTTTTGGTGTTGAAATCAAATTGATATTTACATGCATCAATTGAAGTTTGAATAGTAAAGTTGGAGAGAAAAAAAGGTTAAAGAAAATTTTTAACGACCACCATCAATACCTTTGGTTTTATGTTTCTAGAAAATGAAAAGTTAAAGAAAAGTCAAGGTTTTTATGGGACCCACCATTAAGACATTAGATTTGTGTTGCATTAATTGTTTGCTATGAAGTCTAGAAAAGGTGATTCATATTGGTGGGCCTATCATGGAAGGCTTTAAAATGTTATAAAACATAACTGTCAATCTAATTGCAAGTTTTAAGAGTTGAGGATAGAATTTTTTAGGCTGCATCTCTTATTTCCTTTATATTCTTATAACAATAGAGAACATATAGAGAGAGATCAAGGATGACATTGTAAGGAGTGGTTTTACATGAGCATCATAAGTGTTGTTGTAAAGCAGAATTCTTTTGAGGTTAAAATGTATTCAAATCGTGACTCCTTTGTTAGCAGAAAAAATTTTGAAAATAAAAGGTTGAAGATGGTCAGTTATGTTTTGGTCCTTATAATTTTTGGACTATTATAATCTGGTAATAAAATTTTAGTTTTGTCCCTAAAAGGTTTTTGGACTTTACAATGTCATCTTTCAACATTAAAGTTAAATTCCAAAATTCAAGTATACTTGTTAATTAAATGTTTATTGTATAGAAAACTTGTTAGTCACAAAAGTGACCTTGATTGAAAAGATATTTAGGCATTTAATTATGCATTCTTTTAATTGTTCATGTTATATGATGCTAATGAATGACAAAACAGATAAACTAAACAATAGATATTAATAATTATAAAGCTAGCCAAAGGTGGATCATTGCTTATAATTAATAACATTAAAGAGACTTATTGACCTACTTAGTGAATATGTTTGTATATCCAAAGATAACATGCATACTAGCTTAAGTATGATTGATCATCTATCAACATGTGTGTGTGTATATATATATATATATGTTATAATCAACATCGATTAAGGATATATGTTTAAGTGTCACCTAAAGGTGGACTTAAAAAAAAAAAATATATATATATATATATATATATATATATTAAAGTTTGTTATTGTTTGAAGCTATTAATTGTACTCAAAGTATTAATGTGTGAGTTTGTTTTTATGTTTGCAGTTTCTAATAATTTGTTAGCTATGGCAATGGTTTAATTAAGTTCAATGGGCTAAACTATGCCGATTGGTCTGAGCAAATCCAATTTCAATTAGGAATTATGGATAAGGACCTAGCATTTAGTTACAGAGAAGCCTACAACCATTACTGAGACTAGTACCAAGCTGAAAGGACATATTTTGAGGCTTGGGAAAAGTCTAATAGGTTGAGTCTAAACTTGATGCGATTGACAATGGCCGAAAATGTTTAAGTCATCAATGCCTCATACAGACAATGTAAGGTAATTCATGATAAAAAATCAAAGAGTACTCAGAATCAGAGATAACTAACAAGTCTATCGTAGGAAGCTTGATGAGTGAATTGATGACCAAAAAGTTTGACTGGTCATAACCTATTCATAATCATGTAACAGCATGTCAAATTTGGTTGCAAAACTGAAATCAATGGGCATGAATGTGAGTGAATTCTTCCCAATACAGTTTATCAACAACTCACTTCCTCCTAAATTTGGTTAGTTCCAAGTGACTTACAACACTCTGAAGGAAAAATGGAACTTTTAAGAAATCAAGGCCATGTTGGTGTAGGAGAAAGGGAGATTAAAGAAAATGAAGGAATACTGTATTCACTTCACAGTACACAAAGAAGCTAGCAACAGAAAGGAAAAGCCAGGAAAGAAGAGCAACAAGAAGAACAAAGCCCTAGTGAACGTTAATGAAGGCCAAATCTAAAAAGAGCAGTGTTATTTCTTCTACAAGAAAGTTGTTCACCTCAAGAAAGATAGCTTTAAGAGAAAGGCTTGGCTCGAAAAGAAAGGTAAATGTTATATTTCAGTATGTTTTGATTTAAATCTTATTGAGGTGCCCAATAATACCTGGTGGTTAGATTCAGGTGCAACTACTCATATGTCATATATCATGCAGGGATTTCTTTCGATCCAAACCATAAACGGAATTGAAGAGTTCCTGTATATGGGTAACAGAATGAAGACACGAATGAAGGAATAGGGATATACAGATTGATCTTAGACATTGGTTGTAGTATACATCTTGAAAAGTGTCTTTATGTCCCTGAATGTGTTAGAAATTTAGTTTTTATTAGTAAGTTGGATCAAATAAGTTTTAATTTCAATGTTGCAAATGGTGTTTTTTCTTTGTATAAACGATAGTACTATTATGGTTCTGGTATATTAATAGATGGTTTATATGATTTCAACCTTGATGTTAATTATTCTGGATCCCTGTTTCATGTTGAAGATAATGTTGGTAATAAACGTCATGCACATAATAAACACTATGCTTGCTTGTGGCATCAAAGATTAGGCCATATATGATGAGGTTAGTGAAAAGTAAAATCTTACCTCAACTAGATCTTACTTATTAGGATGTGTATGTGAATTGTATTAAAGGCAAGCAAACCAAAAACATATTTAAGAATTCGGCCACAAGAAGTACTGAGTTACTTGAATTAATACACACTAATATATGTCATCCATTTTGAAGCGGTAAAAAGTATTTTATTACCTTTATTGATGACTATTTGTGTTATTGTTATCCCTATTTACTGCAAGAAAAGTCTCAATTAGTGGACATTCTTGAGGTGTTCATTGATGAGGTAAAAAGGCAATTAGATAGAAAAGTGAAAATCGTAAGGTCTTATAGAGGTAGTGAATATTATGGTAAATATGATGCTAATGGATAATGTCTAGGTCCATTTACAAAATTTCTTTAAAGTCGGGGAATTTATGTATAGTGTACATTGCTTGGTACACCACAACAAAATGGTGTAGCTGAAAGGCAGAATCATACTCTTATGGATATCGTTAGGACTATGTTAAGTTACACGAATGTCCATTTATCTTTATGGATGTATGCATTACAGACAACTATATATCCATTTAATAGGGTTCCTAGTAAAGCAATTCCTGTGACACCTTATTAATTGTAGACAGGTAGGAAACCTAGCTTGAGGCACCTATATGTTTAGGATTGCCCAGTCAAAATAAGGATTTATAATCCTCATGAAAGGAAAATTGATGCAAGAACTATTAGTGGTTACATCATTGATTATCCAGAAAAGTCCAAAGGGTACATATTTTATTATCCTAGCCATGGTACAAGAATAGCTAAGTCTGGTAATGCTAGGTTCTTTGAAAATGGACAAATTAGTGGGAGTGGGGAACCATGAAAGGTGGATATTCAAGAGATTTGGAAAATCCTTCACCTAATGTCTCTTCTCAAGTTGATGTTCCTCACTACAAGAAAATCATGAATTAGCGATGGACATTTCCTGACGGACGAAAAATCGTAGCTATTTACCGACGGAAAACAACAATCCGTCAATAAATGTATTGTACTATTCATATATAGCGACGGAAATATATTACCGTCGGCAATATTGGAGGGAATAAATTTCACGCAAAATCTCCGACAACATATAGAGACGACACGACCTTTGGCGTCGGCCAAAACTACTGGAATGCTTGCGATATTTTAATTGCTTCGAATATATACCAACGGACACTCTTCCTTCAGTATGTTTGGATTGGCGAACCCTATTCACCGACGGAATGCTATCCATCGGTAAAGTTGATTATAAGTTTACCGACAGATTAGCCACCAATGTCGGCAATAATTGCGGGAATGACTCCCACAATTAAGTAGCTTTGGACAGTTACCGACAGAACACATACCATCAGTAAAAATGGTTCAGCTCCTATTATATACGGACGTAATTTGTTCCGTCCGTATCCATTTAATTAACTTTATCGATGGAATTTTTGTTTCCGTCGCAAAATATAAAGGTAACAAGAGGAGGTGAAATAATTAGAAAATTTAAATACCGACGGAATATAAAGTCCTTCGGTAAATGTCGTCTATTTAATAAATAAAACGTCATCGTTTAGTTTAGAGTTTTTTTGTGTAATTGTTGGTTTATTTGCTGTTTATATGTGTTATTGTTGGTAAATAATGAAAAAATGCAATTGATTTGTGGTTAGATTGAGATTATACATATTGCCTATGAGGTGTTCGATAAAATGCCTTTTATGATGTTTTGAATATTTCTTTGTAATTGTTGTGTGAATTTGAGAATTTAAATGCTTAATTTGAAGTGTGAATTTTTCGAATTTGACATTTAATTGTGAATTTGATAATAGATCGGGTTGATTTAACTTACTAATAGATTTTTCGGGTTGATTTAACTCTCTAAGTCTTAATGTATTATTATTATTAATCTTTTACTTATTGTTAATTTTATTAATATTAAATTTATTGTATTTATCAATGTTGTCATTAATTATTAATAATTATTATTAATGATAAGTATTAATATAATTATTTTGATTAATATTATGAAATTGATAAATATTATTAGTTTAATATTAATGATCTATTTATTAATAATTTGATTATTATTAAATTTATTATTTGTATCATTTATTAGTATTATTATTAGTATTAATGTTCTACTTAGTATTAATTTTATTATTATTACATTTTATTATTTGTATCAATTATTATATGATAATTATTAGAATTATTAGAATTAAATAATAATAATAATAATTAATAAGAATACATATTATTATTATTAAATTTATTATTCTTATTCGAATATTATTATTAATATGTTTATTTTAATAATTATAATAATGATTCTTTGATGATTTATTATTATTGTTTTTATTATTATTAAATTTGTTATTCTTATTTCATTTATTATTATT
>JANZXR010000003.1:3984601-3995424 GCA_027575705.1 Erythroxylum echinodendron
GAACTCACGTATTATATTGTTTAAGTTAGGAAAAATCTACCATATTCCTCATTCTTCACTGAAACCCTTCACATCGCAATTCTCTTCCCTGACCTTCATCACCAAATAGCGATCTAGCAGTCTTTGTGGTATTGCTTCTTGTCTCAGTGTTAAAGTATTTACACTGAGCACTTGCTAAACAAGTAAGTGGTTATAATGTTGTTTCCACTGTGTAAATGAGCATGTGTATGTGAGATATACATAACTACATAAAAAGGGTTCATAGTGGAGAGAAGAGTTAACGCGAGGATTATGAATGTTAGTCAAGTTAAAAAAGCAACCAGAGAAGAAAGAAAATGCAGAAAGAACATGTAAGTATAAATAGTAGTCTGTGATTTTGGTATGTATGTGAGTTTTGGATCCCTGGAGTGTTTGATGTTTTGGAGCTAAGGAGGGAGTAGTATAGATGATACTCGCATGTTTGGAAGTATAATAGTAATGGAAATGATGTATAGAATTCGTATAGGTACGAGAGATAAAATGTGTTACTCCTTCCGTCTTCTATATTGTATCCTCTGTGACGACGTCAATTTCCTCTGGGTAACGTCATCTTCCTCTGTAAAGATGCGAATGCATCCTCTACAAGTCATTTTCTGTTGTAAATTATCTTACAGATGCAAATGCATCCCCTATAAGTCATTATCTTCGTCAGTTATCTTCTTCTGTGAGGATGCATCGTTGTCAAGATGCGTTCCTCTATGAGCCAGACTTCGTCTGTGTTTTGATTCCTCTGTGAATAAACTCCTTCTGTATTACGTCAACTGTGACGACGTCAGCTTGCTCTGGGTGATATCGTCTCTCTCTATATTACTTCGTCTATGTTACTGTTTATGAAGTTCGTCTGTGTTACTATTCAAAGACGAATGAATTCGTCTATGTTACTGTTTATGAACTTCGTCTGTGTTACTGTTTATAGACGATTGAATTAGTTTATGTTACTGTTTATGAACTTCGTCTGTGTTACTATTCACAGACGAATGAACTTCATCTATGCTACTGTTCATGAACTTCGTCTGTGTTACTGTTCACAGATGAATGAACTTCGTCTATGTTACTGTTCATAAACTCCCTCTGTGTTTTGCTTCTTCTGTTTTCGTCTATATCTATCTTCTATCCTAATTTTGATCCTTCAGAAGATGGAATTGACCTTTAAAATCTTCATAAATGTTGTATAGCTTGGAATCCTCTTTCAAACCATATAAAGAATATCTTGATCCGATTCCCCTAGAGAAAGTTATGCTAATTGCAAAACATTGTCTGTGTTACTGTTCACAGACGAATGCACTTCGTTTATACCTATCTTCTGTCCCATTTTTGACCCTTTGAAAGATAGAATTGACCTTTGAGGTCTTCATAAAAGTTATAGAACTTGGAATTCTCTTTCAAACCATATGAAGAACACCTTGATCTGATCCCTCTAGCAAAAGTTATGTCAATTACAAAACATCATTTGTGTTACTATTCACAGACGAATAAGCTTCGTCTATGTCACTGTTCATCACATATCTTCTATCCCATTTTTGACCCCTCAGAAGATAAAATTGGCCCTTAAGCTCTTTATGAAGTTTGTACATCTTGACAGCCTCTTTCGAATCATGTAAAGAGCAATTGAATCCGATCTCTGTAGAAAAAGTTACGCTAAGAGGAAAATTTCGTCTGTGATGACATCAGGTTCCTCTGGATGACGTCATCTCCTTCTGTAAAGCATCTTCGTCTGTGACTCATCTTTGTCTGTAATTATCTTCTTCTGTAACTCACCTTCTTCTGTAAAGGCGCATCATCTGTAAAGATGCACCTTTCGAAAAAGAGAGAGAGAGAGAGATTGGCCATTGAGCATGCATTGTGCATATGTTCTATATTCTGACATGTTTAACACAATCGTACAAAGAGTGATAAGTGTGAATGTATTTTGTCTATTTTAGAGGAGCACGTCGGACGACAATTAGACATTGTCGGACCTTCCAGGCTTCTGGGAGTATACTATGAGTCAACCTAGATGAATTCCCAGGATTATTTGATTATATGTATTGAATTTGTTAACTTCCAAGACCGTTGAACTGTGTATGTGTGCTGATTTTGAATTCCAGACCTGAGGTCCGAGGAGCTTAATAGTTGGGCATGTATTGGAAGTGTCTGATTTGATGATTTGATATGAGCTTCTGAAAGCTATTTGATTCTCAACGACAGCTGAATGCCGGACTGAGGTCCGATGATTATGAGACCTTGCCTGAACATTTGTATGAGATTCTGAGTATGATCTGCTCAGTGTTTGATGCATCTCATAAAATGCATGCTCAGATAAAGGTGTTGTGACTCGAGTTGCCAGTTAGAAGTGCTTCCACGTAGAGCTTTGCTCCGTGATAAATGTGTTCTGCGCATAGAGCTTTGCTTCGCGATATATGTGTTCTGCACGTTGAGCTATGCTCCGTGATAAATGTGTTTTGATTGAGCCCTATGGGCCAAACTTTGAATGTGTATGTAAAAGGCACTCAGTCACAACAATAACAACGAATATGAGTCTCATACATGTCCCATGCAAGTACGTGTGCATTGATTGAACGTTATACAAGATGAACTAGATATGCTCATTTGCTTGAATGAATGATCTTCTGTTATGCCAATCTCTGAACAAATGCTTATCTGATTGAATGAAGAATACATGCTTATTTGTTCGGATGAATAACTGTGATATATGTGTGTGATCCAGTGAATCCATCGATGATGGTTCACTCATTGAGTTGCAGAACTCATCAAAATTTGCATTGTGGCTTTTTAGGTACGAGACAGGAGACTTAAGGAGTAGTTAGAACATAGAGTATCTGAGAACTAAAAGATGGCTCAGAGGTCTGTCAGCTGACTCCCGAAGGAAACTAGTCGTTATTGTTTTGTAATGTTGTTAGAACCTGTATAGCATTTTGTAAACAAATGTAGAGAAAACAAGTGGAAACGTTATCAGTGAATGAAATAAACGAATGTTTGAGAGGAATGATAACACCTTTTGAATATATTGGCTTTATCCATGTGTAAATTAGTTTTGCCATTGCTCCAACATGCCATCATCGTGGGTTATGTTCCTAGAAGCTTAGGTATGTACCCTATAGTAGTGGGATGTTACAACGATCACTACCTTTCATCCCCAAACACAACACATTTGCATAGAAGTCACAGGAAGATATATTCAGTTGCGGCTATACAAATTGAAATGGCTAATGATGTGAGAATTTAGTCAAAAGCATCTCATGATCTTATTATGAGACAAGCAGGTGGTAGAGATAATGTTGGCTTTATTCCGGATGATAACAAGAATTATTTAATGTCTAAATGAACTAGAGGCATGAAAAAGGGAGATACACGTGAGGTGTTAGAATATTTGTATAAGATACAGGTGGAAGATCTAAATTTCTTTTATGCCATTCAAGTGGACGAAGATGATTTGATCACCAACATCTTTTGGTCTGACGGAAAAATGAGGAACGACTACTTTGACTTTGGTGATGTAGTGTGCTTCGATACTACTTACAAGAAGAATGGTGAGGGTCGTCCATTTGCTTTGTTTGTCGGTGTCAACCATCATAAGCAAACAACAATTTTTGGTGGTGCACTCCTCTATGACGAAACAACTCTTACATTTGAGTAGTTGTTCGAGACATTTTAGAGAGCGATGTCTGAGAAAACGCCTACCACTATTCTTACTGATCAAGATGTGGCAATCGCAAAGGCATTAGCGTCCAGATGGCCAAATACTCATCATCAATTTTGTATTTAGCAATTTATCAAAATGCTGCGATACATTTGGGTGGTGTATTTTCTAAGTATAAAGAGTTTTCAAGAGATTTTAGCGTATGCATATATGAGTATGAAGAAGAAAAAGATTTTTGCATTGCATGGACGAAGATGTTGGGAACATATGAACTTGGAGATAATGACTGGTTGAAACGTTTGTATGGCATAAAGGAAAAATGGGCTTTGGTTCATAGCCGGAAAATATTTTGTGCAGAGATGATGATCACGCAACGAAGTGAGAGTATGAACAGTATGATAAAAAGGTACGTCAGTTACTAGCATAACTTATTACAATTTTTTAACCACTTCCAGAGGCTTATCGATGATCGTCGATATGAAGAGTTAAAAGCTGATTTTAGGAGTAATGTGAGCAATCCAACATTGTCAGCACCGGTGAAAATTTTAAAGCATGCATCTACTGTGTACATGCCAGAAGTATTTAAATGGTTTCAAGATGAATGGAATCATTGTCATGATTATATTTGTTGTCTTAGCGGTGAGGATGGAACAGTAGAGGAATATAAGATTACTATTGCAGGGAAGAGCTACTCTCAATTGGTCAGCTATGACTCCTGTAATGATGAAGTTCATTATAGTTGTGGGAAGTTTGAGTTTGCTGGCATTTTATGCTCTCATGTATTGAAGGTTTATAACTTGAAGAATATTTGCACAATCCCAAGTAAGTACATTTTGAAAAGATGGACAAGGAAAGCAAAATGTTGGACGATTGTTGCAAAGGAGTCAATTGCCAATGATACTAATATGGATTCAAAACTGCTGTCAACAATCAGGTATAAAGAATTGTGTACATTAAGCATACGATTAGTGACAAAAGCAACTGAGAGGAGAGACACCTATAAAGTTGTGAAAGATAATCTTTTGAACATGTTGAAGATGGTTAATCAGAAATTGGAATGTGAAGAAATATTTGATGAAGAGAACCAAGTGGCATAAGATCATGACTTAAGCTAACGGTCACGCTCAAATAATGAAAGGAATTTGCTAAATGAACCTAACATTAATTTTGTCGGCATGAATCATATAAGAGGTGTAAAAATGAAAACAAAGACTACATCAAGTAAGAGATTGAGGGGTGGACTAGAGAAAAGTTCAAAGAAGAGGAAGAATACGAAGAATTGCAACACTTCAACAAATGTGTCAGATTCGACAGTAATCCTCCTTTCCAATACTCGGGTTAAACTTTTGGTGATATCGGTTTGCAATGACGTATATAATTTTTAGACTGATTATTTTAAGTTAATTTGGCCTAAACGACTTTATTCAGGAATTTGAAGATAATTCTTAACAAACTCAGATTATCTCCAGCAGCGAAGCTCCCATATTTCATCAACATCAGGTTGGTTATTGGGTAATTAATAAAGTTTGCATGTGTTGTGCTATTTCTTTTCAACTGAATTTGCTTTGAATGTTTAGGAGGAAAACCAAAAGCAGACAGTTTCTATTTGTAAGGATTTCACAATTTTGGTTTCCAATCATGAAGATCTGCTACAACAATCTCAGGTTCAATTTCTAATATTGTCTTATTGGTATAATAATTCGAATCAATGTAATCTTTTATTTATCAACCAATTGGTTATGACAATAACGAATTGCAGCCAATAGGTGTTCATATAGATAAGTCAACAATGTTATACAGTCATCATCATTATGCAACAACTCCTTTAATATTCCTTGTTAAACTATTTGTTTCTATTGTTTTAAATATTTTATGTCTGTAACGTGTTATTAAACTTTGAATTATTTATGCTATTAGGTAAATGATATAGGAAGAAGTTAACAAAATGTTAGCATTGTTATCCCACCTTCAATGCGCATGATTGATTTTATTTGTCTTAATTTTAATTATGTTTTATAATTGCATTAGATGTTTTGTTTTGTTTGAATTATTTAACATATATTTTGATTTACAGGCACAACAGACATTTGGTATTGCAAATTTGGATGAAGTAAACAATTAAAGAGTTGGTATTTCCATTGACAACTGTCCTAGTTGCGTTCATGCCAGAAAGTTCTATGTGTGTACAAGATGATTCTGATAATAATGTAAGTACGAAGCACCATATACCAGTCTGCCGTAATTTGTCAAAAATTGACAAATGTTTAATTTGTGTGGATAGTAGCTGATTTTATAGAAAATTTTTAAACACATATTAAACATGTAATTCAAGAGAAAATAAAAATAGATTAGACAAAGTATGTCTATGCACAATTAAAAAATGAGGTCTTACACGCACATATCGTGCATAATGACAGTTATCGATTAATTTATTTGAGATCATAATTATGTTATTTGTCAAATATTTGAATGGGATAGTATCGTTGACCTTATTAACATATTTATTTTATTGGATGTTGAAAAATAATACTTACATAGGTCAGATAATTATGTGAATGGAGAGAAAGTATTCATTTGGAATACATATATCTTCATTTGATTTTGAAGAAAAGATAAGGATGATTATATTTTAGTTGGTAAGATAATTATTTGTGGAAAACTCGTAGGTGGGTTGATAACGTTTGTTGTACATGTATCTTAACTACTCAATCTTTCTAAATAAGATTATTCAATCTCTTTAGATAAACTTTGATTAAATGGAAGGTGGATATGGGATGCTTAACGTACCAGCTACACGTGTGTTGCTTAACTCTAATAAAAACTTGATTACACTAATCAATCTTTCTAGATTAATGCTTCAGCTTTTTGCAATTCTGCTCTGCATTTCTTCTTTTGTTTTGTTCTTCCTCATGCTCCAATTCTTGAATGAAAAGTAAATTTGCAGTGCTTAAGAGGAAGCTAGAAATGATGATTTTGGGAGTAATTAAGAAATGCTTGGATCCAATGACGAGAATTCAATTGATTAAGAAGCAGTGTAGGAATGAAGATCAAAATAAGACAAGTGAGACAAATGATGGTACATGGAAAGAAAGATTGAATAATGAAGAATTAGAAGATGTTTAGCAAGCTTAGAGCTGATACTACATCAACTGAAGAGAAAATCTTGAAGTAGAGTTAGAAAATTTCTGACACATGTTCTTAACTAATTCATGAAGCAATGTCAGTTTTTTAGTCTCCTAGAATATCATTTGGTTATTGATGAGATCAGTTTCTATTTTTGCTAATAGACAATATGGTGACTTTTCTGTCTTGCCTAATGAAGAAATATGTACTAGACTAGTTTTAATCTTTGAGGTCATGTTATTACCTTATAGATTGAGAAAAAGATGTAACATAATGCTTTGGATCTAATATCAAGCATATATATTTTCATTGTCTTTTCATGAATGTAAGAAAAATTATTCCAAAAACCTTATCAATATAAATTTTAGAATAGTTCATTTTCGATATTCATTTTCATTGGTTCCCATTTCTGATTTTGTTTTGCAGAAGCTAATCAAAATCAATGATTGAGTAGCTGAAGTGATATAACTCACAAAACAGAAGGATTCAATTTTTACAGAAGTTTTGCTTTTGAATTTCATTGTTTTCAGACTTACATCCGTTTTTTATCCACTTACATCAAATCAGTAACCAAACACTCAAATCCTGTGTGAAAGAATTCATTACTGAATTTTCACATTTCCAGATACAACATTTGAATAGAAATCCTTGAAGTTCAATTTTTAGGCTATGATTTTAAGATGTTCAAAATTTCATATAAGAGCTGAATATCAAAAACTCAATGTCTTTTCCTTCTTCAGCAGCCAATCAAGAAAACCTGCATACTTGAAAAATGCTTATTTTCTGTTTCTCTTAGAATAGACATCCAAATTTGGATACGTAAATTTACAAACATTGGTTCTGTTCCTCTTGAAAATGCCCCTCCGAGAGTTGAGGATAACATCTCCACTACACAACCTGTTGAGCAAGAATGATGGTTGAATCAAATTGTTGAACACCTCCAGCACTGCTCACGCAAACTGTATATTAGATGAAAGATGTAGCCACTTATGTTCCTAACTTTGTAATCTAAATGTATAATGTATCTCAAACTTCTTGCAACTCAAATTCCTCGCAAATTGGTGAATGTATAGTTAAAAATTGGTGTTTTTCAAAAAATGGTTGTTTCTCCCCTTTGGACTTGAAATCAACTTCTATATTGAAACTATCTGTTTTATATATATATTGCCTTAGCTACTCACACCTTAACAGGACTAAATCTACTTCTGGAATCAAAACTGAAAATGACAATGCAAGGAGATCATAAGAAATGAATTGGATGTTATGTGTTGATGAATTTTGGGGCTTTCACTCTCAAATGCAAAACTAACGCTAACTTCAGGTTTTTTTTCAATATATCAGAAAGTACAGCTGCTATTCAACTTCAGAAGAACAAAAGAACACTGCATAATGAATTTCATGGACATAATATAAAATATGCAGAAATAGTACTGAACTTTTGTATTGATGGTGTTTTTCAATGTTTCCTTTTTCCTTCCTAAAAAAACCGAAACGATGAGGATCATGAGCTTTATATCAACTCCAACATTCTGATACAACTTGAAAAATAACTAGAAAACAAAAGCATAACCTGATGAGTAAAAAACTAGACTAGTACAATCTTTCCTTATTTTGCATAAGCATCGAAGTAACTCCTTTTATCTTTTGCATAACTGAATCTCACATTGGCAAACAACTATAACTTGCTACAGCATGAACTAAGGGATAAAAGCTAGCCTAGGACAAATGTTTCTCGATTTGAAAAAACACAAAAGTTACCATATTGCCCTTTAACAAAAACAGAAACTAATATCTTCAGCTGTGCTTGATTCTTCAGGAAACAAAAATCCTAACACCAAAACCGATTGTCAACTATGGGATTCAGATGCTCCAGCTACACGTGTATTGTTTAACTCTATCAAACTTGATTACATTAATTAATCTTTCTGGAATTACTCCTCCTGCTCTGCATTTTCAGCTTCTGTTATGTTCCAGTCTTTGCATCTCCCAAGCCTTTTGCATTTTCTCGCCCACGTATTGCAAATCCTTGGATACCACGTCCACTCGCTGATTAAGGATATCCATCTACTACTTAATTTCATCCAGATGCTGTTGTGTACTTTTGTGGTTTTCAACCATGAGTGTATAAACCATGCCCCAATCAGGTTGCGGCTGTTGTTGTGTTACCTGTTATTGTGCTTGCTGTTGTTGCCCCTCAGTCTCGGAAATATATTCAATAGCGTTATATGTAGAACTTGAAGCTGTAGTTCCAAACCTGCGCTTCAATGCGGTACGAGTTGAAGGATCTCGCAGCTGCATGGTTTTGTCATCTATAATCTCGCACTGTTTCAGGTACTGTACATCGAAATAATGAAAATTCAGCATGTTAAGATCACTAACATCAATCCTAAGATTTTCAGCTAAAGTAGTCGCTAAATAACCCATTCCAAACTGTTCCCCTTTCTCCCCACTGATTCGATCAAAGTTTTAGAAACATAAGCGAACATGTTCGGCTTATGGCTATAATCGATGCATTATAATAAGAAAAGCTCCTTTCCCGAGCATTTTGTACTTTGCCTTTTCCCGAAAACAGCACCACACTTGAATTTATGCAACAGCAACCGTTCCGCACTAAGAATTTGTGCATTTGATGCAATATGTGGATCACACTCATCCAAGTCAGTTAAATATTTCCAATACATACTAATGGTGAAAGACTGATGCCCATCATCAACTTTTTTTTTGCGAACCCAAATAAAAACCGTAACATATTCTCATCCAAACAACATACCTGCCCTCGTAATCTAAACCACAATTTCTTTGGTTTGCTTTAGACAAACCTCAAAGATATGAAAAACTCAAGTGCCAGGTCACGGTAAACAGGGTAACGAATTCGCACAAAATGTTCCCATTTACCTCTCCGACATAATCTCATCAATTTATCTGTCAACCCTATTTGATTTAGCACATCAAAATTAAAATACGTAGGAACTTCAATGCTTTTAGTCCAGAGTTCACTGTACCTCTCTCCTTCTTCCTCTGAGTAAATGGGAGAAGGGGCATCATACACACCTGCAATGTCTGCAGCATTGTCCTCTCTCACCTCAGCTACGATGGTTTCCTCTGATTTTCTAGGTCTTCAAGGGGGCATTGTCACGATAAAAGTTGCAAAATTGAGAAATAAAAAACCCAAATCCAGTCGGTGGTGTCAACCCAACTCCACTCCTGTAACCCTCAGCCTTAGATAGCAAGAAATCGACACTTCATCGACTAACAACACACAGTCCAGCGAGAAGAAGGGAGAACGTCGGTGACAAATGAAGAAAGGGAGGAGAAAACCTATTTTGAATTTGATTTCAATCACTGAATTACACGATACTTGCGTTTTGCCTAAATGTTTTATTGTACTAAAATATTAATGAATATTTTAATTGAAATATTCATTTCTAATATCTTAACTAACAAAATTTTTAATAATCTATGATAATAAGAAGATTAATTGAATTAATAAATTGCATCATCATCATCATCATCATCATCATAATAATAATAATAAAGAAATTTAAGTGCATAAATAAAAACACTTAATAATTCAAACATGTATTTAATAATGTTATGAATAATAAAAAACAATTTTAATAAAAATAATACATTAGTTAATAATAAGTAATTTACTAAAGTGCAAAACTAATAATAATAATCACATTAATAAAATAATTAAGAATTCTAAACCTTAAAATAATTAGAAGGTAATTAATCAAGAGAACGAATAACAACAATAATAATAACAATAGAAATAATAATAATAATAATAAATGGAATATCAATAAGGAAATTAATAATAATAATACCAATTAATATATTAAATACTCACCAATAAATTACACAATAATCAGAAGAAATTTAATAATCATATTTTAAAGTGATTATAATAATGGAAATAAAATTAAATAATAAATTTAACAATAATAACAATAACTATAATAATAATAATAATAATAATAATAATAACAAAAAGAAATAAAAGAATAAAAAATGATGA
>JANZXR010000003.1:4003594-4047829 GCA_027575705.1 Erythroxylum echinodendron
TTCCTACTTTCTCTGATTTACCACACTTGGACCCGTTTCTCTGGTCCGACCCGTTCTACGGAAACGGGATGTTACAGGGTGAATGCTCGTGGGGAAGGAGATGGGGATGTTAATGATGAGTGGGGAAGGGAGTTCAATTGGGTTACAAAAGATGCCGGGAGAGCTTGATGGAATAGGCAACCTAAGGGTGAGTGTAGAGGTCGAGGAGAGTTGGATGGTGATATGGGGAGCGTCAAATTAAATCTACCCACATTCTCAGGTAAGAGTAATCTAGAGGCCTACTTAGAGTGGGAAAAGAGGGTGGAGTTAATGCTCGACTGTCATAAGTTCTCATAAGAGAAAAATGTGAAGTTGGTAGTTACTAAATTTACAGACTATGCATTAGTCTGGTGGGATCAATTAGTTAATAGTAGGAAAAGAAATCGAGAGAGGCCAATAGAGACGTAGGAAGAATTAAAGGTTGTCATGAGAAGGAGATATATCCTTAGTCACTACTATAGGGAGATTTATCGCAGATTGTAGACTTCGACTCAAGGAAATCGAAGTATGGATGACTATTTTAAGAAGATGGAGATGGCTAGATTCAAGCTAACATTGAGGAGGACCAAGAGGCCACTATGTCATGATTTTTAAGTGTTCTAAATAGGTAGATAACTAATGGGGTTGAACTATACCATTATGTGGAGTTGGAAAATTTGGTGCACATGGCAATGAAAGTGGTGAAGCAGTTGAAGCGAAGAGTGATTTCCAAACGCATAGTTAGAGTTAGTAGTTTCTCAAAACCCAAGTGGGGCGAGGAAGGGTTAAACAAGTTGGGTTAGAAAAGTAAACGGAAATCGTCAAGAGGGAAAGAAGAACTGACACCAAATTACAAGGATAAAATAGAGACCACACAAGAGCATAAATAAAAGATGGGGACCACATCTTCTAGGAATCGGGACATTAAGTGCTTTAAATGTCAAGGGTTGGGCGCATAGCTTCTCGATGCCCCAACAAGAGGATAACGATGAACTCGAATGTTGTTAAGACAAAAGATAAGCAAAGTGAGGAAGATTAGATGTTAGAAGCAGATGATGAGGCCTATGAGGATGATGAAGATTCAGGACTAATGGCTGCCTCGATAACTTCAATGTCTAGGAGAGCCTTTAATACTCAGACACAGGAGAATGAGTTAGACTTGCAGCGGGAAAATAATTTTCATACTAGGTGTCTTGTGTGAGCAAAGCCTCAGAGGATGATTATTGATGGAGGTAGTTGCATGATTGAGATAGTTGCACTAATGTGGCTAGTGTAGTTTTTGTGGATAAGATGGGTTTACCATTGATCAAACACCCCAAACCTTATAAACCTTATAAGTCGCAATGACTGAATGACAGTGGCAAGGTCAAGGTGAACAAACAGGTGCTAGTAGAATTCACTATTGGGATGTATACTGATAAGGTGATACATGATGTAGTTCCAATGCAAGCAACCCATATTTTACTAGGAAGGTCTTGGTAGTTTGATAGATGAGCCATGCATGATGGTTACAAAAATCGGTATAGCTTTAAGATGGACGAAAGGCTAATTATATTGGGGCCAGTAAGCCTATGAGGACCAAGTTAAGTTGAAACAGGAGGCAGAAGAGCGATTGCAAAATTTTTTTTGAGAAAATGAGTGTAAAAGAGGAAGAAAGTTTGGTTGGCAAAACGAGAGAAAAAAGAGAGAAAAAGGATAGTACAAAAGGAAAGAGTTTCTTTGCAAGGAAAGGTAAGATTATGAGGGCCTTATTGGAAAACCAACAATTAATTTTGTTGGTATACAAGGAGTCTCTCCTTGCTCTTAATTTGACTAACAATTCCCTCCCCAGTTTGGTTGTTCCTTTATTGCACGAGTTTTCGGATGTGTTTCCTGAGGAGATACTTAGTGGGTTATCACCCATTAGGGGAATCGAACACCAGATAGACTTTGTACCCGGGGCTACTATTCCAAATTGACTAGCCTATAAGAGTAACCATGAGGAGACAAAGGAACTTCAAAGGAAAGTAGAGGAACTTATGAGCAAAGGGTACGTGAGGGAAAGCATGAGTCCGCGTGTTGTACCCATCTTGCTCATGCCCAAGAAAGATGGAGCCTGGAGGATGTACGTTGATTGCAGAGCCACTAATAGAATAACGGTAAAGTATCGTCATCCTAGTCCAAGGTCAGATGATATGCTAAATGAGCTTCATGGGGCTAAAATTTTTAGCAAAATAGATTTAAAAAGTGGCCATCATCATTTTTTACAGAATGAGAGAAGGGTAGTTATGTCATTTGGTTTATCAAATGCACCTAGTACTTTCATGTAGTTAATGAATCATGTCTTGCGTAACTTTAACGGTAAATTTGTTGTGGTATGTTTTGACAACATTCTTATTTATATTAAATACTTAGAGGTTCACATTGGATATTTGAAAGAGGTGACGAATGTACTTAGAGAGGAAAAACTTTATGCTAATATTGAAAAATGTCATTTTTGCATGGATAAAGTTGTTTTCCTTGGATTTGTTGAGAGTCATAATAGAGTAGAGGTGGATGAGGAAAAGGTAAGAGCAATTAAGGAATGACCCACAACTAAAAACATCACACAGAGGTAAGAAGTTTTCATGGGATAGCTAGTTTTTATCACAAGTTTGTTAAAGATTTTAGCACACTAGCTGCTCTCATGACTGAAGTAATTAAGAAAAATGTAAGATTTAAGAGGGAAAAGGTGTAAGAAATAACTTTTAATTTTATTAAAGAAAAATTGTGCTCTGCACCTATTCTAGCTTTACCTGATTTTTCTAAGAATTTTAAAATTGAATGTGATACATCGGGAATAAGTATTCGTATTGTGTTAATGCAGGATAGGAGACCCATTGCTTATTTCAGTGAGAAATTTAACAGGGCACCACTCAATTATCCTACTTACTACAAGGAGCACTATGCCCTCGTTAGAGCATTGAAGACATGGCAACATTATTTATAGCTAAAGGAATTCGTGATTCACACTGATCACGAGTCATTAAAGCACCTAAAGGGACAAGGCAAGTTGAATAAAAGGCATGCCAAATGGATGAAATTCATTGAGTCCTTTCCATATGTGATCAAATACAAACAGGGTGAGGAGAATGTGGTAGCAAATACCCTATCTCGCAGGTTTGCCTTAATTACTACTTTAAGTGCCCAATTATTGAGATTTGAATTTGTTAAAGACTCGTATAAGAAGGATCCTGATTTTTCTGATATATTTGTCACATGTGAGAAGGGGATAGTTAATCGATTTTATAGGATGAATGGGCATTTGTTTAGAGAAAATAAGTTGTGTATACCCGTTTTTTGATTAGGGAATTTTGTTGGTTAAGGAAGCCCATTATGGTGGTTTAATTGGACACTTTGGGGTACAAAAGACTTTGTATGTGCTTATAGAGCATTTTTATTAGCCTAGGATGAGATATGATGTGGAAAAATTTTGTGCAAATTGTATCACTTGTAAGAAGGCTAAGTTTAAAGTGTTAGCCCAAGGTTTGTAAACACCTTTACCCGTACCTGATGAACCCTGGATAGATATTTTTTATGAACTTTGCACTAGGTTTACCTAAAACAAGCAAGGGGAAAGATTCTATTTTTGTGGTAGTCAATCGGTTTAGTAAAATAGTGCATTTTATTCCTTATCGTAAAACTAATGCAACCCACGTAGCAGATTTGTTCTTTAGGGAAGTAGTACGTCTTCATGGGATTCCTAAAACTATCGTGTCAGATCAAGATGCTAAATTTCTTAGTCATTTTTGGAAGGTCTTATGGGAGAAGTTGGGAATTAAATAATTATTTTTTACCACATGTCACCCCCAAACTGACGGTCAGACGCGTTAGTTAACCGGACTCTATCTCATTCACTTTGTGCCATTATAAAGAAAAATCTTAAGAGCTAGGAAGAGTGTTAGCTTTTTGCTGAATTTGCATATAATAGAATTGTACATTCGTCTACTAGTTATTTACCTTTTGAAATTGTGTATGGATTTAATCATTTGTCCCCACTGGACTTAATGTCTTTGCTTGTTGATGAAAGGACTAGTTTAGAAGGCAAGAGGAAAGCAGAATTGGTGAGGTCATTTCATGAGAAAGTGAAAGCTCAAATTAAAAAGAAGAATGAACGGTATACCAGCAAGGCCAACAAGGGACAATGTAAAGTTATCTTTGAACCAGGTGATTGGGTGTAGCTCCATATGCGTAAAGAGAGGTTCCCAAAGCAGAGGTAAAATAAGTTGCAACCCCTAAGGGATGGACCATTTCAAAAAGATTAATGACAACGCATACAAATTAGAGCTCCTAGGTGAGTACAATGTATCGGCCACTTTCAATGTTAGTGATTTATCTCCTTTTGACGCAGGTGATGATTCATGGACGAATCCTCTTAATGAAGGAGGGGATGATGCAAACAAGGCCAAAATAAGGCAACGACACCCTTTGCATATGCTAGTTGGACCAATAACTCGAGCTCATGCTAGGAAATTAAGGAGCCAAAGGCAAGGTTGATTCGGGAGATTCAAATGAAGAGTTTGAGTGTCGAACAAGAGCAGGAGGTGTCCCGTTACCTCAGTTGGACCATTATAGTAAGCGTGGACTACGCGCAGGAATAAATTTGACAGAGAATCGAGTTCTAAAGGAAAATTTTCCCAAAAATTATTCTTTTGGTAATTTTAGTAAAAGAATCGAACTTAAAAAAAAATTATCTCAAATACTAATCTTTGAATTAATTTTCCTATTTAATATTTAGACTTTTTTTAATTAATTATTTTCATTAATTTTACCTTGTTTGACTAGGCATACTCTTATACTATAACTAGCCTTTTCCATTGTAAAGGAAAACACTTCTCTTTTGATTAGAAATTGAAACAATTCTTTTGTGAGTTTGTGAGTTTATTGCTCTCAAGTCGTATGCTTGTTTTTCAAACTCTTCCAAACTTATCGAAGGTGTGATCATTCTTCGCGGAAGGGTTATTTAAACTACATCTTTCCAGGTCTAAGGTATCATATACCTTAGGTTCTCAAGTCGTGTTTGCTGAGTGATGGAGATTTCCGATCCATCTAGTAGACGTTAGCTTTTTTGGGGATATTAATCCATTTATTTTTCCGCGTCAAACTTTGGCACACTTCTCTGCATTATTTTGAACATTTGTTCGAATTGCATCAGTTGATTAATTAGAGACCAACTTACAAGTGCATATGCAACAACATGAAACTGATAGTGAAGACCAATGGATTCTTCCTCTTGTGCTTTTCTATTTTGTTCTGTTCCTGCGAGTAGGAATAAGGACGACCCAAACCTTGAAAGGAACAGTTGGGTTCCTCAGCTGAGTTGATGGAGCTTTTGAGAGTTTGGCAGCATTAGCCTGTTCCACTGTTCTCAGAGGCCGACCATGATCTGATCATAAAACTATAAAGAGACAGAGATGCAAATACTTGTTGGATGCCTAACCATTGAAAATGACGCATTTCTTATAACAGTAATAGCTCAATGGGTATTGAATATGAACGTAGTAAACAAAGAAAAGTCAATCTTGCATGAACTCTCAATCCACCAACGGCAATTGCCTTACAGAGAAGGGTTTATCCCATAAACTCTGATCATGGAAGCAAGACACGGCAACTGGCAATTGACTTAGAGGTGTGTTCTCCGCCGCATCCAATATAGACATATTCGTACACTACACTCTTCACCTTCTACTTTCATAGCTATCTCCGTCACCAGCTACCTGCAACGAGCGCTACTGGATAAACACCGCCCTACAACAGAAGGGATTCCTCGTTTCCGTACCTAATCGAAGTGGGGTTTGAAAATGGCGGGCTGTCGCTGAAGAGGGTCAAGCCCATCGTAGGATTTGCGTCAAAGTTTAAAACTTTATTACATTTGCTTACGTTTCTCTCAGCTGTTACATCGCTTCAAGAGCTGACAATGAACTTGGATGGATTCAGACAAAAGTCACAGAATTTATTAAGAATTTCAAGATTTTGCAAACTTGGACAAGTTGGTCGGTGACAAACAAGAAAGGGACAAAAGCGAGAAGCCTGGGCATGAAGGTTGAGAACCTGAATGGCAGGGGCAGAAGAGTAAAGAATCAAGCTCCTTTTCGTGAACAAGTTCACTTAAACCAATGCCATAAGCCAATAGAAGGAAGAAACCGATGACTAAATGACCAATTTATCCATCACCTAAAGCAAATCACGCACCTTACGCAGTTATGTTCCCTCAACCTTCTCTCTCATTCATCATGATAATGATAAAGCTTACATGTCTATCTATCTTACCTAATATAAAGAATTGTAAATACCAAATGCTATATAATAATATAATCATTTACGACAATAATATATATAGTGAATGAAAAGGGGGAACTTTTAAGTGCTAGGAAAGGGCCATTGGAGCTTGAGTGTTTCTGTGTCTTCTCCATCAAATATCAGTGAGGGACAAAAAAAAAAAAAAAGTGTGAAATTAAAGACAACTCAGAGAAAAAAGGGAAACCCCTAACATCTGCTGTTTAATCTAATCCCCAGGTTCTCTATTTCCCCCAATTCATTCCTCTTAAATTTCTGATTCAATTTCTTGATATGGTGTTATGATGAATCTGCAATCTGTAAGATCTAATTGGGTTTTCTGGAGATTCTGTTTTAGTCTCCTGTTTAAAAAAAATTACCCTTTTTTGATGGGTAGGTTAGGGTTATTAGGGTAGAATTCGGGTTAATTAAGGTGTTGTTAAGTGGTTCTTTAATTGGGTAATTGTCTAGTAATTAAAGACGAAGGGATGGGTCAAAATATTGTCTCGTTTTAGGGGATAGGTGAGTTTGGTGTAAAGCTCGTTCTTTGTAAGTTTCGAGAACGCTTTAATCTTAATTTGCCACGGGTTAATTCGTGAAGGTGTTATTAGGTGGTTCTTCAATTGGGTAATTGTCTAGTAATTAAAGACGAGGGGATGGGTCAAAATGTTGTCTCGTTTTAGGGGATAGGTGAGTTTGGCGTAAGGCTTCGTTCTTTGTAAGTTTCGAGAACGCTTTAATTCACAATTTGTGCTTTACGTGTCTATCACAATTTGTTCTTTACGTGTCTATCTTCAAGGAGTAACCCTAATTGCTTGTGAATTGAAACAATTTGAATTTTTGTTTCTGGGTAACTATTAGGTTAGCCATATATTTGAGTTTCGAGTAGAATGGTCTTAATGTTCTGATTGAGGGCTTTTGGGTAGGGATTAAAGAAGATGATTTTGATTTGCATTCATATATTTGAGGAATTAGATGTGCGGTTATTGGCTGATGTTTGAGTTTTACTTGTTGGTGTAGGTACAAAGTTGCTCTTCAAAAATGTCCCAGTATCAAGGGGATGATATGGATTATGCGGCTGAGGACTTTGAGATGGCAGAAGCGCATGATGATATGTACTTCCGTGTTATGGGTGATTCTGAGTCAGATGAGGACAATGATGATGATGATCATTTGGTCAGTTTTGGTTTTATATCATCCATTCTTAGAATTTGGGCACTTTTATTCTGTTGCTGGTCGTTAGTTTGTAGTGATGATTCATGTGCTTCATTTGCTTTGGCATCGGAGTCATGATTTTGCAGCTTCACTAAGGGAGCCCTTTACAGCAATATCTTTTTGGTTTATTCTGCAGGATACTAGGGTAACAGATACATCTGCTGCAGATGCTAGGAGAGGAAAAGATATCCAAGGAATTCCTTGGGACAGACTGAGCATTTCCCGTGAGAAGTACAGGCAAACTAGGTTAGAGCAATACAAGAATTACGAGAACATACCTCAATCAGGAGAAGGTTCAGAAAAGGTAGAACCTGTTGTTTTACTGTACCGTTAGATTAGAACCTGTTGTTTTATTGTACCATCAGATGCATTTGAACATTCCTTTTCATTTCAATTTTGATTTTTTTCAGGAATGCAAGCCTACTAGGAAAGGGGGTACATACTATGAGTTTTGGCGGAACACCAGATCTGTGAAGTCAACAATTCTTCATTTTCAAGTAGGCTCATATTCTTTCGTCTCTTAAGTTTGATTTCAGTTACTTGCTGACACGATGCATTGGGCAAGATTTTCATTGTTTTCTATTGCAAATGTTTCTTTCTTCCTTTTATCTTTCTTTTTCCTTCACATACTGAGTTTCATAACCGTCTTTTGTGTAGAATGACCATGTGATTAACAAAAGCACTTACATGCCTGTTTAATGTCTAAAATCTTATTCTGACTTTTTTAAATGAAGTTGCGGAATTTGGTATGGTCAACATCAAAGCATGATGTCTACCTCATGTCACACTTCTCGATTGTCCATTGGTCATCCTTAAGTTGCAAGAAGACCGAAGTTCTTAATGTATCTGGTCATGTGGCACCACGTGAGGTACATCATACTTTTAATCTTGTATTATTCTATGTGAAAAATGTTGGAAGTGTTCATTTATGTCTTTCCTATATTATTATTTCACTGAATGTCAAGTTCTCATATCAGTTTCTATTGTTATTTCATTTTTGTCTCACAGAAACACCCTGGGAGCCTTTTGGAAGGATTTACTCAAACACAAGTTAGTACTTTGGCCGTACGGGATAATTTGTTGATTGCTGGAGGTTTTCAGGGAGAACTTATATGCAAGGTAATCTCTGGTGCTTGTAAGTTATTTATTTGTTTGTTGGCCTTCCAATTCATTTTTAAGAGGTATTGATTTGAACCAAAGCTGACTCATGTATGTGCTTTTTGTGTACTTAATTTGGTATCATTCTTACAATTGGTTTAATCCTTCCAATTTGCAGTCATTATGTCCTAATATTGGGTGTTGAATCAAGTGCACCATCTTCTTTTTCTGTTTTTTTTTTTCCCTTTCAAGTTTTGTGATTTTGTTTTGTTTGCTTATCAATATGGGTCACAATCTATGAATATAAAAGGAGTGTCATTTTGCATTGCATTCTCAAGTGAGATTTTTATTCCTTATAAATTCTTTTTATTCCTTTTCATGATGCAGTACTTAGATCGACCTGGAGTTAGCTTCTGCTTCAGGACAACTTATGATGATAATGCAATCACAAATGCAGTTGAGATTTATGATAATCCCAGGTTTCTTACTTGTTTTCATTCATTGACTGCTATTGTTGTTTATCCAGCCTCTCATTTTGATTAAGTCGGGTAAATATCTTGGTCTCATGACCTTGTGAATCTTAACACACTTGTGATGAATGTTTTTTCAGTGGTGCTGTTCATTTCATGGCTTCAAATAATGATTGTGGAGTAAGAAACTTTGATATGGAGAGATTTCAACTTTCTAAGCATTTTACCTTTCGTTGGCCAGTTAATGTAAGTAATCCATTTTGTATTTACGTCTGCTGTTTGCGAACTTTGTCCATCTATATGCAGTTTTTCCTTTATAGTCTTATTTGCATGCCCTTACCATAGGAAAACCATGTTTGAATGGAATAATTGTTGATGATCACATTTCTATGCCTTTTCATTCTTAAACTATCTAAGCATAAGCAAATGGGAAATAACTTTTGGGGGGTCATGGCATGGTGATGATGAGTGCTTTCGTGGTGAAAATGCCCCGTTCCCCATTTTCACCTGGAGTTTTGATGATCGTGTGTGCATGTGGGACTAATTTCTTTTCTTTTCAACTAACATCTGTACTGAGTGGTGCCTTTTTCATTAGGTAATTGCTTCAAAATTAGGCCTACCTTTCTTATGCTCGTCTTCTCTTGTCTTCTCTTCTTCCCTTCTTAAACTTCTTTGAACTCTCCACATTTGAGTGTCTTAGTGTTTGCCAGCATGCGTGCAAACAGTTCACTGATCCTTTTTCACTATATTTCATTATTAAGACAGAAAAACTGTCTAAATGAAGAAAAAGTGATAGCAAACTGATGCGACTATATTTTGTAACAAAGGAAATAATATTTAGTTGAACAGACTTTCTTGTAGCTATCCTGTGTTTATGAATGTGTGACGCAATGTTGAGATAAACTCAAAGTCCCAATCTCGTCTAGATTGAATTAGTATGAACAGCTTGCTTGATGGGAATGTTCCATTCATAAGGGAATACTGCATTAAGTCCAACTATTCTCTTATGCTTTTCCTTCACAACTATTAAAAGAAAAGCACGATACAGGAATCAGGACCTGGATGTACTCTTAGCAACATACTCTGATATTTTCTTGTTTCTGTTTGCAGCACACCTCATTGAGTCCTGACGGTAAGCAGCTTGTAATTGTTGGTGACAGCCCAGATGGAATGTTGGTGGATTCTCAAACAGGAAAGGTAGTTGATACCCTTTGATTATTTCTTCAGACCTTAAAAACTTTTTGGATGGCTTTGGCTAATTTGAAGATCTTTTTTCAGACTATTACGACGTTAAGTGGACACTTGGATTACTCATTTGCATCTGCATGGCATCCTGATGGTCGCATCTTTGCCACTGGGAATCAAGACAAGACCTGCCGTATATGGGATGCCCGGAACTTGTCTAAATCTGTTGCTGTGCTCAAGGGAAATTTGGGAGCCATTAGATCTATTCGGTTTACATCAGATGGACAGTTCATGGCAATGGCAGAACCAGCTGATTTCGTGCATGTATATGATGCAAAGAATGGTTTTGAGAAAGAGCAGGAGATCGATTTTTTTGGGGAGATCTCTGGTGTGTCTTTTAGTCCCGATACAGAATCCCTCTTCATCGGAGTCTGGGACCGCACTTATGGAAGCCTTCTTCAGTACAACAGATGCAGGAATTATGCATACCTTGACTCTTTACTGTGATATTACACCCTTGTATGTAGTTGTAGTCAGTGCCCGCATTCGGATGTCCACTTCCCTGAGAATCTGAGGGTGGTGGATCCATCATTATGGTGTATAAACAAAGTTGACATTGCCTCATGTTACTATACAGTTGAAAAGGGTTTGAGAAAAGACATGCTACTGGTTTTATTTTGTTCTAATGGAATCAGAGTCTGAATAATTGGTGGTGGCAAGTGGCAATGTTTCAGAGGGGCAGAAGCTGAAGAGCAGGGGGAATAGAGACGGAGAGTTTTAGCCTTCAAGTTTGTAAAATAATGAAAAAAAAGAGGTTCAGGACTGTCAGTCGGTCAGTCATGTTTGGGCAAAGCATAACTAAAGACTTGGGAAATGGTGATGACTCTTCTTTCTCTTTTCCTTGTTGGTACTGTGTAATCCTATTGACATTTGAACCTTATATAAGCATCTGAAGTGAGTTGTTCCCTTCAAAAATTCATACTTGCTTAAGGATTTTGGTCAACCATGGTTCCATCATTCTTACCAAGAAATCAGCACCATCTCATTAGTAGCCTGAAAATTAATGCATGGGCTAAGGTTGGGCCTAAAGTTTGATCGGGCCAAAGTGACAAATTAATGCATGCGCTTTGACTCCTATATTTTTCTTTTTAATTTAAAATTTGAAAATGATGTATTATTTCACAATTTTTAAGTTCACATTGATTCGAGTTTGGTCTGAAGCTTGAAAACTAAATTAAAATTGATCTTAGCTTAAGGTTCTGTTAATTTTGGATCGGATATGGTCAAGTTACGAAGGATTCGGATTAAAAGTCATTCGTACTCAAAAGTTGCGTAAACGTTAAGTTATAACTTATAATTACGGCTGCAAATTGGCTTGATTTGGAAGAGTCAACTTGATGTTCGTTTGACTTAGGGAACCTTTCCTTTCTAACACGAGGAATTCAATTGTTGACCTAAGTCGGAAGAGCTTGGGGTTGTAACCATTCATCAATTTTAACATCACAACTAATAAGTCCGGTATGTCGGCAAAAGACCGTCCCTAGCCCAGGGTTCAAAAATAACGTTGATTAAAAATATTATTTATTAGTAATTATTAAATTAAGATTTTTAAATTAATTATAAAAATTAAATTATTCATAATTTTTTATTAATAACTAATATTAAATAATTAAATAATATTTTAATAGCAAATTATATTATAAAAACAAAAATTACAAACCAAATCTATTTTTATGATTTTTATAAGTTTGAAGAAATTAAAACAATAAACAGAAAACAGTAACTTGTTTTTATTAATAACTAATTTCGTGTTATTTTCAAGAAATTGATTTCTTTAAAATTAAAAATTATAAAGAATTTTTAAAAAAGATTAGAGAATTTTCTAAAATTTGTTTACGGTGTATCATTTGGGATCTTGAAACTTACAAGTTCGTCATCTTTCCTTCATAATTATAGTGTACAAGATTATGGTTATCATTGCTCTAGATAGGAACTTTCAGGACTTGGATTTACTACTCTCATGTCATGGAAGCTTTTCATTGTTTTGCTTAGATTTGCAAATCACAAATTCAGCTGCTGTGTGTAGATAAATGGAACCTTAGGTACTGAGTTTTTTTTGCTTTTCATCAGTTTACATTTCCAAGATCGAACTAAAGAAATATAACAGAGAAGGGTTTGATGGCTAGCAAGAGAACAGAGAAGGAACTTCACGATTTGCAGAGACCCATTGGAGCATCATTCAATGGTAAGGAACTCCTGAAAGTGCATTTATTTGATGCTGCCTAAAATTAGTAGTTAGTGGTACTTATATATTTCGGATTCTTGAATCTTCCCTGTAAGAATCAGTAGTTTTACTGGTTTATTTTACTGTTGCAATCCTGTGATTTTCTTGGTTATCTTATGTGAAGGATCAGGATTGGCATCTTTTTCTGTACTTCAATTCAGGTTTCTTCACCTAAACATCAACTCAAGTGGTAGTATGAAACTAGACATTCTCAAGGAGCAATACAGCCCTGTTCTTTTGCGTTTCTTCTGGATCCCAAGAACCAACAACCACTGGGTTCAGAGCAAGTGTAGATTATATGATCTCTCAGTGATTGTAAGTGAAAACACATTTTGATTGACTAAGCAGGAAGTGTAGTTTCAAGTGATATATGATACTTGTAATTAAATACATTTAACCTTACATGAATAGGACAATCAAATGTACATCATTCCTGTAACCCAAGCTCTCTTTATGGAGACGGGGTTGATCCCTGAAGTTAACAAGGTAATCTGTTTTACATACCCCAGAAATGCAGTATATCAGGCAGATGTAACAATTATTTATTGTTCATATTCTATAGGTATATTATATATATATATTAACGGCAGCCTCCTGGGGCAAAACCAATCCTGGAATTGGAAACATCATAAGAAATACTGAACGTTTGCTGTTGATGATTTCCTATGATGGCAAGGGGGCTTGTCCCAGAAGAACTTGCAAAAGCCAAGCATGTCACACCATCTTCTGCCTCTATCAGACTGTTATGAGCACCAAGAGGAAGGCCTGCTCCTCCTTGGAAAATCATACTTATCTCAGGCACAACTGTTATGGTCTTGAGACTACCCTTGAAACAAGCGTCCAATATAGAGACAGCTGGTGCTGTTGCATACTTTGTGGACATGATCTTCACAAAAGCATCTCTCAGAACAGAATACATGGACACTGGCAATCTTGTGATTACAGTTCCAGAGTCGATGATGGTTGGAACACTGTACTCTGAAGCAGACAATCGTATAGGTTGGCCTCCTACGTTAATTGTTGCTAATCTCAGAAAGTATAAACTGGGATTTTGAGAGTCCTTAAGCATGGGGGTAAACTTGTAAGATGATGGAGAAACTGTTCCAATAGACAAGAAACCTCCACCTGAAGAGCCAGAAGTTGCTGTAGGAAGACAGTACGTGAAGGACTCACCATACTTGGTAGATACCTGAGTTAACATGGACAGCTTGTCACGAGATAGTCCTGCAATACCTGAAGCTCTTCCAAACAATCCTCGGTTGTCTTGTCCACAACCATATGTAAAGCTTGGCAGTGACTGGGACGATGATAATGTCAATGAGTCTTGGCTCAAGTAACCAATCGAGAACGACGAATCACCATAGCTGGCTGTGTACAAACAAGAACCAGAATTTGTTTCACACATGGGATCGTTCAAGGTGGCGCTTTTGAGTGAAGAACACTCGGAAGAACCACACGACAGTTTCTTGTAGGAGGCAGATGCTTTGGGATCGAAAAATGGGTCTACCTGAGGATAACAGTAAATAACACAAGGCTGGCATTGAACCCATGACAGGGAGCTACCAGTATCAAGGATCATGGAATAGTACTTGGGAGGAGAGCCAAGGCCTAACTTCACATAGTAATTACCAGAACCAATGGACAGTCCTGGGTTCAATGGAATATTAGCAGAACTTGGTTTCACGAGATGTCCTGATTTAGGACGAGAACCAGAAGGACTTTTCACATGTTTCTTCTTTAATCTTTTGGTGAGAGCCTTGACACGTTCCTCGTCATGTAAGAGTACATCTGAAAGAGACCAGGTGGAGTTCTGAACGAGTGAAGAACCTTTTCCTCTCACATGATATACCTTCAGCTGTAAAGTCCCATTGTTTGATAATTCATGTTCTGCAAGATCTATTCATAGTTATAATTGACACAAAATATGAACATGAGCTCTAAAATTTCTTCCAAATCACGAGTAAACATAAATTACATGCCTTGAGATTCTGGAGAAGCTGTTGCTAGGGACAAACAGCAAAGTATGAGCCAAAAGAAACCCATCTCCAAGGAAGCTGGAAGATTATGGTTTATCTTTACAACTGAAAAGCTTCACACCACATGAACTAAACTGCAGGGCTCAATTATTCAGAGTGCAATGAAACATCAGTCAAAGAGTATGATTAATTTAATTGGCAGCACTTAAATGCCGTCACGTTCTGCCAACCGACGCAGTCCCTCTTCAACTTTATGTGGTACGCAGTCAAGTTAGCTCTTATCTTAATGATAATGCATGTAATAATTCGTAAATACATGTTTTGAATTAAATAAAGAATTTAACCTAAATGATCTAACACGAAATCTTGGAGAGTTCAAAAGGTTTGAATCCAATAATTCAAAGTATTAAAAGCCTTCTTGAGAAGTTCTCTTGTAAAGGTGGCATTACTGCTACATCTGTTAAAGAAATAGTTCGACCTGATGATGATTAATCTTGTACTAGAATCTTACTGCTCCTTCTTCTACTTCGTGTTCTGCATAAAGTGATTGAAACCAAGTTACTGAAACCTGAAACAATCATTCATACCCATTTGTTCCAAAAATTTGCAGAGAAATAAAACTGTGATTCTGCCAGTCATACATGTTAAATACCATTTTTATCGTATTTTTTCATGATAGTGATTAGATATAACAATTGTAACTCTAAATCAACAGATTAAATCTAGTTAATCGAATTTTGAACTATAAATCTGGAAAACTGAGGTTGCAGTGTAGGCCTCCTTTTTCCTGCCTTGTCTTCCAATCTCTGGTTAAGGCATGATTTACGTGTCCACCTTGCAAAAGCACAGTGAAGCCTAACAGTGATGAAAATGACACTGATTTACTAGGTGCCTAACTTTGGTTGCCACCTTATTTTTCATTTAAAATTTATTAAAAAGATATTTATTATGTTTTAAATATGATGTAAAAATAGTACAAAACATAACAATAAAAACTTGTTTAATATTTTTGATTCAACGAACCCTAGTGTACAAGGCTCCCGGCCCGCTTTGTAAGGATCGGGAGTTAGAGGAAGGATATCAATTATACGCAGTCTTCCCTTTGTATTTTACAAAGATGTTATTTCTTAACTCGATTTTATAGCCTTCCGATCACAAAGGAGCAATCTTACCAATTACTTCAAGGTTTGTCCTCTAAAAATATTATTTTTAAAATAATATCAATTTCTCGTATATTTATATTAACACTATATAGATTGCATTAACAAGAATTTTATTATTTTTTAAATTTAAAATTTTATTAGTAATAATATAACAACTTAATTTTTTAAAAATATTAAAAGAAAATTTAGACATTTAACTTAAATATATTATTTTTTACAATTATAACTATAATTTTACAATTGATATTCAAACCATTTATTTTAATTGTGTTATAGATAAGAGGAGGGGGTGACCTACTCTCATAAGGCCATCCATCCAATTGTATTGAACCGAATTTGATTGGAGCAAACCGAATGAATGTGATAACAGTGAACATTTGGTTGCTGTAGATTGAACATTACAAAGAGTTGCGGATTGAAGAGGCAATGACCCCACCAAACTTATAATTCAAGTAGTTGGATTCTTATTTTCTAACAAGTCCATATCAAACAGTTGGAATGAAAAGAGAGGAGAGGTAAGAGACAAAGAGAGAGTTTCGCACTCCCACAAAAAGTACCTAAGCTAAGTGGCTATTGGCTACATATTCAAAGCTATCCTACTCTTTATATATATATATATATATATATATATACATCTGATATCTTAATTTTATTGGATTAATCCTAAACCCTTAATTTTATATCTAGAGTTCTAAACGAGATAAATCTGGAATCTCAAAATCTCTCAAATTTCTACGTAAGTTATACACTTCTGCACACAAGAAGTTTTTACATGCTGATTGGTCAGCTGCTAATTGATCACTGGTTCTTACTCAGCATTAGATTCCCATCAATCCCAGATTCTCACTAGTTCTAAGCTCTCACATTGCCTCTAGAAGCGAGATATCCATAATTAATTTGACCAAGGAGTATTTTAAGGAGTTAGAGGGTCATCGACAGGAAAAAATTTCCCCTCTCTCTCCTTTTGGTGACTCGAAATTAAAAACCTCCTGAAAAAAGAAATTTAAACGAGGGTCTTCTTACTTTTTAATTGACCAAGATAATGTTGTTGAAGTTAATGAGTTATAATTTTTATAGATAAAAATAATATTATTTTATTTATGGCCCCATAAAATTTTAAATTATTTAAATACGACCAAATTTTAAATCGTGAAAGAAAATTACGGTAAAATTTAGACTCGATTCAACTCGAATACTATTATCATAATCACAAAACTACGAAATGAGGAAAGAAAAAAGACAAATTGAATTATTAACTTTGAAATCTTGAATTATTTTTGAGTGAGGACGAGAATCTGTCAATTGGGCAAAAATCTCAATTATTGGTTTTCAGTAGAAACAATTGTGTGTCACTTGCCTTGTTGATGTAGCTGATGTTAAATTAATTTATTGATTGATTGGAATTATCCTTTCTTAGTTAATTAATTATTACATAATTGCATCATAGCATTTACCATTTTTGATTCTAAACTAATGTCACAAATTAGTAGAACACTGACTATTATAAGAAACAAACATAAGATACATTTATGGATAATGTAGTAGCCTCCAAAACTTCATTATTTTTTGGGCTTCAATGTTTCAAATCTTAAATGCATATGCTTGACTATGGTACAAATTAGGGATGTTATTTGGACCCAAATTCGACCAAGCTTAACTTGAATTAGTCCGAAGTTAATAAATTTGATTTGAATTAATTAAATAGATTTAAACTAATTTTTGAAAAATTTTGACTTATAATTAATTTCTGACTACTTGACTTGATTAAAATTTTTAGATAAAAGTGACATCATGTATTTTCAAAGTTTAAATTAAAAAAGAAAATAATTAGACTTAAATGGACTATAGTTGAGCTTCGAGCAGTCCAAGTCCGATCAAGCTCAAGCTCAAGTTGCAAATCTTGAATTCGATCAAGGTTTGGATCAAGATTAGATTTTGGTGTGTGGGAGCCTGATCTAGCCCAATATCAAACCTAATTACAACTGATGATTTCCCACTTTTTTCCCGATATGATTACTTTTGATAAAGAGCTTTAAATTCTAGTGATGAGATGTGATAATTCATAACCTCTTATATCCCACATGAAATCTTTTGTTCTGATTACAGTGTTTCAATCACGTGTCATTTAATTTTATTCACATATTTAATAGAACAAGATAGGAACATCATAATCGGAACAGAAGATTTGTTCCCCTCATTTCCATTAACAAAAGAACAACTTTGAATTACATTGAAATAATTCATAAAATCATATCTTTTTTATTAATTAGTTTTTTATTTAATGAATAAATTAACACAATTTTTTAAAATTTTAATAAAATAAACTTATTTAATTGATTCAAACTGATCCTCTCCAATCTAACCAGCTAAAAAATCTAGTTAATTCAAGTTTCGAATTTTAACATCGAACTTGATCGAGCGAAACTTAGGCCAAATTTCAATCCTAAGGTAACTATAGTACTCTTAAAGTTCTCTTATGGGGTAAAATGGAATCAATTTTATTCTCTGGAGTGTGAAAGAATACAAATTTACAGTAACGAAATACACCAAAAGATAGGAACAAGCATAACAGAAATCAAACGAAATTCTGTCAAGCTCTCCTAACAACACTATCATCCTCATCCTGTCACCATTAAATTTCAAATTTGCGGTTTTGGGGTTATCATTGGCCATGGCAGATTCGTTGCAGCTGAATAAGCTGGCCCCTTAAGCTGCACTCCTCCACCTGATTTCCAGGCAAAAGCAAACAAACACGAATCTAAGGATTGGAAGCAATGGTGAAACCGAATGAAATTCATAAGAGAATTCTAAGGCGAACCTGTGAATTGTACATCATGGACAACAGACCCCCACATTCTTCAACAAGGCCTCTTTCACCACCAGTCGCTCTGGCTAGTTCAGAAGCCAAAAGTTCTATTTCCTCAGCCTGCACATGGAGATTAGACAAGGCCCTGAATAAATATTGGTATTGTTGAAGCTCCAAATATGAAATGGAAATTTCTTCAGTCCACCCACCTTTGGCATGAAGCTTTGAGTATTCATAGCTATGGATTCCATCATTTTAGTTGCACAATTTAGTGCCTCTCCTAACTCCTTTACATCAATCTGCAATGTAATGTCTTCCTGTGTTAGTAATCAAGGCTTAACTGGTAATAATAACAAAAATGAGAAAAGGAGACCAAAGGGGCATACCCTAACATTCCCACTGGTTGGAAGTCGCAGCGAGGTACTTAACAAAGCTTGAGTTGCTTCCGATAAGGATACTGAATAATCTGCTTCCAAATCTGACCATTCATCCAGATATGGCATCTGATACAAAAGATAATTCACAGAGTATTTAAACATTCCATCCATGGAAGAAACTTTCTCATTACATTATAAGTTCCATCAACCAAAACCAATTTATCTTGTCAAGTTGCTAGAAATCTAAAGCAAGAAAGCAACATTTCACTTGTGCTAACCAAAATCATAACTTGAGCATAGTTCTCCCCCTGGAAAAGTTGGTCTAGAGCAGCATTACAGCAATAATATTACTGATGATCAAATGCAATTTCAGTTCTAGATCAGATTAAGCAAGATAGGAACGACTTTTTTCCTGGGAATTAAGGGCTCAAGTAAGGAATAACTTGACGTCTACAAAAATCTGAATAAAAATGATTCTTCTAGACCAGAAGCCTTACTTGAGCTTCAACGATTGTTGAAAAGGTTTTAACTCTGTGCAGAATTCCAAGCTCAATGCGTTTCCTTTTCACTACTTCAGATAGTTCTGATAATTTCACGGCAAGAGAATATAAATTTCTCTGCAGAATATAAGAAAAGCATTCAAATTGAAATTTAGAATATTTTAATGAAAATAACTCAACTCCACTGTTCAATACAATTTATATTGGAGAATGGACCTACCTCAGATTCTTTTCTCTGGTTCTGCATTGACGCCTGTGCTTTTGCATTGGCATATCTCCATTGTAGATAATGGTTATGAAGCATTTTTAGGTTATGCACGTCCTCTTCTTTTCTGCTCTTTTTACCACCATCATTGGTGACCTTCATCGGAGGCAGGGGTAGGCCAGGCGTCTTGACAGAGCCAGTAATCTGCCTGACTGTCTTCAAATTGAGAGAACGCGAACAAGGCGAAGCAGAGATAGTTTTGGAGGAGTCAGCAGGAGTGGTTCCGATAGGCCTATTCACATTTCTTTCCGTTAGCAACCTACTGGAGACGGTAGGCAACATGTCTGCCTCCCGCATAGAAGATCGGAGGTCAGGTAGAGATCGTGTGGAGCTGCGAGTTTCAGTGTTATTCTCGTGACAATCCGAAGAAGTACGATAAAGTGGAGAAGAAGAAGAAGAAGAAGAAGAAGAAGAAGAGGAAAAGGAATCAGTAGAATGGGAATGAGTGGAAATCCCAGACGACTGAAACAGCTTGGTGGCCGCGGAGACGTTGGAGGTAGACCGGTGCTGAATCAATCTCAGTTTAGCAGAAGACAACGACGAACAAGTGTTGACAATAGGAGTATCAGGCCTTTGACCCCTCAGCTCGTTTCTGCTTCCCACACTATTCTCTTTGAAAAGCTTCACAACAGCACGGGGGTTCTCGTCGAGGGGTTCTGGATCCAAGAGGTTGCGCTGCCTCTGAGCGGAGGTGGAACGGTGTTTGTGGGTGGGAAGAGGGGAGAAAGTAGAGGAGGAGGATGAGTGAGAAGCCACCGGAGTCATGAACCTGGAGCTCACCTCTCTCACCCTAGGCCTTCGAGGAGGAGGTGGGGGCTGAGGCAGGTTAGTCGACATCGCCGTCGCCGACGATTCTTCCACTGTCATGGTTTGGGCGGAGAAATGAGAGGAGAGGAGGTAGGTTGTGGTGTTTTGTGTTGGCGTTGTTGAGAAAGAAAAGCAGAAAGTAGCCGTTAGAGGAACGTAACGGTCCGATCTTTTTAAACACATGGGAAGGGATTACTTTTTTTATGTAATCATTCAATAATTATTATTTTTATTGTATTAAATATCGAATTAAGATCTGATTTATTTATTCCAATGTAATTTTGTGTGTAAAAATCAAATCTTGAGGTTCAAATAAATGAATTTGGGGCATTTCATTCATGGTGTGGAGCCTATGGTTTTATGCTGACTTCACATGATCCCATCCTTGAAAATTTAATAGGAGCTGACCAATTCACCTTAGGTCTTAAATTTGTTACGCAATGACAACATTCGGTGAAAGCCCCGCTAAAACACAAGATTTCGAAAGATTAAATAATACACAATCTTACTCTTTGAAATTTTGTTATTCGAATTTTAGAAGTGAGTATAATCAAGTTATAAAAGGTTTGATTTTCACTTAAACATGGACTGCTTATAAATGATAACACCTATTTTCCATTAAGTTAATTACAATACTACTTGTCATGTCACCAACTTTGTGATAAATTAGTAAGTGTTTCCATAGGATGGAAACTTGAATAACCAATAAAGCTCAACTTAAGTTGATCAACTTCTCAATTGAGTTCGGACTTAGAGAGTTGAATGGGTACTAACTCGAAAGGCCTTAACCAACTTGGGCCAATTCGACAAAACGATGACATTTTAGCGTTGAGTTTGATCATACTTTAGATCGAACTTGAACCACAAGTAGGGGACGGATTGAGCCGGAGACGGTCAATTGTCATCTGTACTTCAAAACCAATTTCTTGACTTATCAACCATGCTTGTACAACCGAATCATTTTCAATTGTGATGTCAGATATCAAACTTGTAATTTTGAGTAAACCAAGAAGCTCCTACAAAAAAAATAGATAATGTGTACATAACTAGCAATTGTGTGCATAGTAAATCTCTAAATTGTGTAGCATCTACTGCCAACTCTATTTAGAAGGAATGGAGTGACAGTAACTCCAGATTCATCCTCCCAGCTACGACTGAAGTGCCATACATTGCTTTCATCTTTAAATTATCTACAAAGCTGATGTAACAGATTGTGTATATTCCTCACTACTTGGTGATATGTTAGTCACGGTCATAAAAATTGTTTCTCCTCGTACTGACCCTTGGCTCATCTGTTGTACAACCAAAAGTGTTTTAAGAGTCATGTCAAGAAGTAGAGTTCCCAGAATCCATAAACTTCTCTCAAGAAAGCAGATTGTGATTAAATATATTGTTAACCAGCAAATTAAATGATATAGCGAACAGTTAAAAAAGAAAAGCACAAGGACGATAATATATAAATGCTTGGTATTTTGACTAGTCGAAGGCCATTCAGGTAACCCTCCTGAAGTCTATATGAATGGAAAATGCTATGAAGCACAATAATCCTACATGTTCCCATATGTTGCCCTAGTTTACTGAAATGGTGCATTTTCAAAATTTTCCAGCAGGTATAAACCATTGTGTAATTAAGAAATGTGAGTCAGTCCATATTACCAAGCTCCTCTTCATCTTCATCTCCGTTTTGACTTGTAAAAAATGGTGTCAGGTAATTCCTATCTATTGCTGAGAATGACGCCGCACTACATGTAGAAAATAAAATGAGATAACAACTTTACAAGCTCAAAACAAGAATAATATTCAAATGGTAAGGTGGTGATAACTTTCAGATACCTTTGGTGGAACTCTTTGAGTTTCATCCGTAACCTGTTTCCTGATGATGAACCCTCATCGTAAGAAGGAGCAACGTACCCATTGTTGCTGTCAAAATTCTGAACAAAAATGTCAGATTAGAGAGGTACAATGAGTTGCAACTAGCTAATGGAAATGGTGATAGCAGGAATGTAAGATTGGCAGGACTTACGTCAGCTAAGTGGACGTCATGGACATCACCTACAACTTGCAAAGCTTCTAGCATTGTACCAGTTGAACCTCCAATTAACAGCACCTGAAAATTGTCAAGCATGTTTCAAGCAATTCACATTAAGTCATGTTGCTAAATAGCTAACAAAAGATCACATGCAAGGCTTCATGTTCAGCACCGAAAAGGTCAACCACACAGACGTAAGGAAAGTTTTAAAATAGTGCCATATTTTAGCTATCCAAGATCTGAAGTGCAATTAGACAGTAGGCATTTTAATAACTAACTAGGGACTGTCAACAATTATTAATTGTCAAAGGCTCTAAGATAAAAGATCATGCAGATGAAATCTCAAAGAGAGAAAGCAAGGAAACCTTGCAATAATTCACATGTTTGAGCATGGTGTAGAAAGGTCAAGAATACAGTGGCACAACCAGCAAAAGTCTTAACTATAGCATATTAGAATTTTGCAGCCCATTGGGGTGCTTTCTCAGCTTTTAGTTATGGCATCCTTTATTCCACCCATGTACCACAAGAACCAATATGTAGATTTTTTAAAGGGCATATAACATGTTGGGGTGAACTCTGTGCTCAATATTTGTGGTGATTAGGGAATGTCAAATTCAGTAGGTGATATTACAAAAATAATTTCTTGAAAGTCCTTAATCACAGTAAGAGTGTAAGGAGTAGCAACTATTTATCCTCATGCACTTAATTGCTAACCTTTCAATCTTATCATTCTCGTGCTTTACATTATATTCTCACTTTTAACTAGTCCTCAAGCTTTTGTTTTGAATTTCCAAGGTTCCAGCTGTTTTATCAAGTTAATAGGCAGTTCTTTCAATAGATTGAAGTTTTTGGGACATGCACTCAGAATAGAAGTCAACTTTTCCCTTTTATTTTTGAAAACACAATTGCTATATAATCTGGAAGGCAAACCCAGAGATCTCTCACTTGTGCATTTTGAAAGCTCATGCTCACATATGTAGTTAAGTTAAACTATATGTTCCAGATTTTCCACAGGCATTTAAAATTATTTTTAAATACCACAGAGATAGCTCGCCATACCGTCAAAACAACAATGGCAGTGGTGGCTGTGAATATAGTTTGGCCATGTCCTTCTGGGAGATCGTGAACAGACTGCAGAGCAAGAGCAAAAGCCATAGCACCTCGAAGACCTATTCGGACAGATAATACATTGGAATTAAGTAATATCACAGCAATGAAGGGTTCATCAAATTAGTAGTTTCTGCTATTCTTACCACTGTACCAAAGAGCTTTCTGATGTTTTAAAGGTATATGACGATGTGATGGCCGAGCCATATTGACTAAATATGCACAAGAGAAGACATTTGCCGCCCTACAAATATTAAAATGAACAAAAACACATGAATAATATGACGATAAAAATACAATATAATCACAAATGTTACAATTTGGGATGAAAAGGATGCACCATCTAAAGGTATAAACAATTGTGTTAGCTTCCAATTCACTGGCAAAAGGTCTATATATACAGCAAATACAATACTTGTTTATATGTATAGAAACCATAGTGTTTGTCCATTTATAGCATACTCATTGCGCATACCTTGCAACTATGATGAATATCTGCCACAGTCAGAAGCAAGTCAAGGAATGACAATGAGGGATGTTTCATAATTGTTGCTATTCTGCTTCCTTGAGAAATTACAAAAGGATACAATTGAGAAAAAGATAAATCCAACATGAGACCAACTGTGCTTTTCCATTGCAATATCAAACCCCATGTATATAAATCTGCAATTCGACAAATAAGTGAATGCAGGGTAAAGTAGTAGTTCAATAATGAATAAGAACAGGAAAATGGTTTGCTTACACAAATGTCTCAGCAAGAGATGATATGAGATTAAAAAATGCAGAAACAAATCGCTGAGAATTTTCTGACAAATTTGAGTACGTATAATGCTTCATGACCTAGAGAGGGATTAAAAAAGTCAGTACCATTGCTCCAATATAATATTGTAGTTGTACAGAAAACTCTTCTTTGTTAACTTACTATGCCTGTGAACAATATTGACACAATACCAGAAAGGCCAAGACCCTCCGCAAGCATGTAACTAGAAAGGCGCAGAGAGATTTCATGTTAAAATTAGATGTCTTATGTATAAAAAAAAAAAAAAACCACAGAAGTAGAGAGACTCAAGCAGAGGAATAACATACGAGAAATATGGAAACAGAACGAAAAGGCAGCACTCCAAATTTTGAAGACTGAGAAGGGAGAAAAAAACATTAATCCTCAATTTCATAGTGAATAAATGACTATAAAGGTTGCTTTACAGAATATGCTCACTTGTCAATATCCAGACCAGCATACTTGAACAGGTTCAAGGAATTAAGGATTAACAATCACCATTATACATGCAGAAATAATATTAGTGCATAATTTTGATTCAAGGACTAAAAGATAGACTGAAAAGGATATCAATGCTGAAGTAAATCCAACTCCTACACCTGCATAAAATGCAGCATGCAATTGTCATCAAATATGATATTAAAAAAAAATGGATGATAAACAAGTTGTCAAAATAGAAATAAATACTAGTAATATTAGAAACAAAAATTGGCAATTATTTGTGCATTATCTAAAAACATTTCACCTTGTTGGAATGCCTAAATGAGGATTAGAGCTTTCATCTTTAAGGTAAGAGAACATTCAAGGAACATGAATAAAGAGAAACTATATTCTCACCAATGTAACAAGAGGAAATCTAGATATCCAGGCAACAAGCTCCGTAGTAGAGACATTATTGGAATTTATTAGCTCAGAGCATTGTCTATTACACTGAACTTGCAATTATCAATTTATCATGGCTAAATTGAAATTTATTTATTTCCATGTCATATGGGCCAAGGCATATTGCTCCACCCCACAATATCACTGCTGAAAATAAATAACCAAGTTTACAAAGATTGAATAGCAATAAAGCTTGTTCCAGAAAAATGATCCTCAGCCTACACTCCACTATTCTTATATTTGGAGTAAAATGGTCTCAGTAAGCTGACAATTCAGACACAAACCTATGGAAGCCAAAACAGCCACGAAAATAACTCAAGAACTCCAAGAAAGCAACACAAACATGGATAATATTGAATAAGATTAACGTTTAGTAATAAACAGAAGTAACAGAAAACCAACCTGCAGACATTGAGCCTACAAATGTTTCAAGAAACCTTACAATGACCATGAAGAAATTCTGCCCAGAAGAAGGATGACTCTTTAGCATGGACATTGTCCTGCACAGCAAAATACCACTGAAATTGCATAGAACTTTGTCTATGGAGCATGTAATAAAATCAAAAGCAACAATTAAATATACCTGTACAAGGATATTGCCATCTATGAATTGCAAAACACAGGTAATGGAAAAAGCCAAACAATAAATATTATCAGAAATAAATAAAAAGTAACCACAAATTAATACTGACCAACAATATGGCATAAAATACCTACCGCATCATTCAAAACAGATTCCCCAAACACTAATGCATAGAGGTTCATGTCTGTGCCAAGTTCCTGTGATAACATATTACATAAAAGTGAAGGAAATCATAGAATAAGAAATTTCCAACATAAATATCAGAATTATTGACATAAAAGTCATTAAAATTGAGTAACAAGTGGATTCAATCTTTTTTTCCTAACAATCAGAATTTCTTATCATACATCGATTCCTTTTCCCTACATCATTCATTATGTTTTCACACATTGAAATGCTTGTGACAAATAAAACCATACCAATCAAAGAACAAACAGTGAGTCAAGGTGTGAAGAAAAAATGGAAAGTAGATCCTACACCTGCCATTCATGCAGGAGCCCAACATGGATATTTTGAACCCTTACAGACTTGCAGGAATTTAGATCATATCATTGTGTATGCCCACTATGTTCTAAATGGCTTGGGTCAATCATGCATCTTTTTGTTTTTTTCATTTATGTAATTTATGTCATTATCAACAACACAAAGACAGTCACACTTGGGATACCTGGAAAATTGACAAAACGGTGACAGGATCTGTTGCTGATATAAGAGCACCAAACATCAGGCATTCAACAAATGGAAGTCTGTACATGAGGTACATCAAACCACCAAGATAACTGAACCAAGAATCATTGAAAAACAGTAAGGCAGTTTATTTCTTGTTGCAACAGAACTGTAATTCCCTCGTCCAAATTAAAGTACTCACACTAGAACACCAGTGACAATCGATGCTATAAAAGTTCCTAGGATGGCAAACGTGACAATAGCCCCAAAGTTAGAGAAAAAGGGTTTCTGCAAGAATAAACAAACGAAAAAAAAAATAGAAGAAACACCACGTGGGTCATGCAGCATGATTTTAAAGGCATGCAAGTATTAAAATCAAAGCTGCAACTTGCAATTAAAAAAAAGAACAGCAGGCTACTACTTACAGGTGATAGACTGAACCCTGACTGAGTACGAGACACTTGTGTCAAGGAAAAAAAAACATATCCTTAGAGCAACATATTTTAACAAGAATGAACATTAGAACAAATGAAACTAAAACGAAATCACTAGTTAGGATATAATATAATAGGAGGAAGCAGAAACAGAAAGAAGAACTCTTCATGAAAATTAAACCACGCCCTACAGTCACAAAAAACGAATAAATTTCAATTGAAGTAACAATTTTTTGGGAATAAAAAAAGCTGAAAGAGTAATAGTTAGTAGTAGTAATGGGTAATAATAAGGAAAGAACCTGACCTGATACTAGTTTCTGTATCAGATACATTAGCTAGCCCACCGACAATCAAACCTGAAAATCACAATCTCATAAAATTAACCACAGGGACATTGTGTTTGATCACAATTACCAAAACCTAAAAATCATATCTTGCAATACCAATTAGAAGAGAAGCGCTGGCTTCGGGGAGGTAATAAATTTTGTGACGGCGAAGGACGTGGCCGAGGACGAAGGAGAGGACGAGCATCATGATCTGGAGGAGGATCCCAACGCCGGCGGCCTGTTGCTCCTTTCCGGGATGCGCGTCGCTCGGCGATATCTGAGATTCCTCCGCCAAACCCATCGCTTTCGAGTAGCTTCGGTGAAACTGTCGAATTGATTCTTAATCAGTAAAGAAGTAATTATTCGGGACTCTGCACCATTTGCTTCTCATCGACTCTTCAGCGTCATCATCTTCTTCTTCCTCTTTAATTTTAGTTTAAAAAAGTAAGAGCTGAAATTCCTCGAGATTCCGTAAGTTTGTTCGTTGGGTGCACCCAACTCACATTCTACACGTTGATATGATTTATTGCGAAAGTCCAGACCGTTGACTTTTTTAAAAAATTAAATTTAATTTCATGTTAATATTGATTATTATTCATTAGTACTAATTATGATTCATAAAAATTAATAATAATTTGAATTTAATCAAATCAGCTTGAACTGCTCCTGACTTGACTCGACCTGATTTCAAGTTAAATGGCCTAACAGATTAAGTCTAACCTCATCTTTACTTTTTTTAAAAAAAGTTTACAACATGATGACGATTTTGTCGTTCCGATCAGGCCAGCTGACCTGTGCTTGACCCGACCTCGACCCATGGCAAGATCGGCCGAACTATTTTGGCCCGTGTTGATATCCCTAAATAACAACAATAAAATTAAGAATAACAATAAGTCGACTCATAGGTTCAAATTTAGGTATTTTTAGTAAATTGATATTTGATTTAAGCTTAGGCTTAAACCAACCCGAGACTCAACCTTTTTAGACAAAATGACTTTTTTTTTTTTTACTTAGAAAAGTTAAAACTCAGATAGGCTTAAGCTTGGAAAATCTAGGCTTAGATTCAATTAAAAAAATGTTATTTTGTATTTTTAATCAATCCTGAGATAAAATTCCTTTGAGTTACAGATAATGAACAGATTCCATAAAATTACAGGACTCATGTGAACGATATAATATAAAAAATATGTATTAAGTCAACACGAGCGCATCATCCTACCAAAAATTCTATCTAGGACTTGAATGATCTAAAGTTTCTAGAACTCAGTTCAGATGTTGAAAATGTCTAAGATCTAATTGATATTTTAATACAAATATTAGGACTAAAAATATATATTTTTTACCGGTTAGGGTCAAAAAGAAACTAATGCTATCTCAATTAGTAGTCTAATGTTCTCCCATCACCAGACAATACATCTGACAATTTCTCAACTTGCAATGGTGTGTTCCTGAGATTCCCAGGTTCTTCAACTCTGCATGTCGAGTAATAGCAAGCAAAATGAATAACATAGGCCAGCAAAAACCAGATTACTAGAGGAAGAGAATCAAAAGGATTTGCAGCCAGCAATGGGTAAAACCTGTTTGATTACTTACATCAATCATCTAGGTAATAATACGAGCCAGCGGATTTTTGTTCCCTGTCCTTGGTTGATTCCAGTTTGTTAATTCTTGGTCGGAAGTTAGTAGGGTCCCGTCTAAAAGTGATGTCCAGATGCTGCATATGTAGTACAAATGAAATGCATACATATAGGGGATAGATTGAGGAAGAGAGAGCAAGAGGAAACAAGAATTTGATGAGCTTACAGATAAAAATAGATTCACCCCGGTCAGCAATGACTGAGGAGAATTTGCAGTACAATCCAAAGATGGGGTGCCCTCATAAACAATGACTCTGTCGGCAAGGTAAGCAGCCATTATGAAATCGTGCTCCACCACGAATGCAGTTTTCTTTGCATGGGGGATAAACCTCTTTATGACTTTTGAAGCAACAATACGTTGCTCAGAATCAAGATACGCGCTTGGTTCATCTATCAGATAAATATCTGCACGCTGTAATAAACACATAACATAAACCAATATTTATACCAACAAGAAATAATGATAAAATCTGTCTGATTAATAATGAGAAATAGCAGTTTTTCTGCTTGCAAAAATTTTACATACTTCGAGCCAAATAAACCACAAGCAATTATAACACATACGTTCTTGGAAATGAAACCAATATCTCATCAACCTTTTGAATGAAAGTTAATAAGCCTAAATACCTCATGCATGTAACGTGTTTAACATGTTCTGTATCATGACTTTTAAACCGGATATATTTAAACAGATTCGATTACAAAGTTTGGATGCAAACATCAAAAGGCAAGTCAGGTCGTACAGAAAAAATATGGTTTTTATTTGAGGCAATCATTCTTCACACGTCCTAACCCACCACATGAGTTATGGACAACATAAAACTGACCCCACACCCATATAAGAAACATAAAGCTACCTATTAAGGGCATAATAGTGAAGAATCCCAACCATATCTATTGTCAGGCCAAACAAACACATCAAAGCAATAAAATCAACAACAAAAATACACAGTTTTCTTGTAAAGCAGCATAATTAACAGGTATCAACTGTGCAGATCAAGTTGCCATCTTCCATACATCATAAAGGAGATTTTATTATTCGAAAGCAGGAAGCACTTACCTTTCCAAGGCAGAGACACAGCGCCACTCTTTGCAATTCTCCACCAGAAGATTAAGGACTTCTTGATCCATTAGTTGTTCAATAAGAAATGGTCTCATGACGTCAGACACAAACTGAGGATGCAAATAAGAGTCACGAATTCTTGAATGTAACAGGTTTCTAACAGTAGATTGAAATTTAGGACTAATTTTCTGTGGCTTGTAAGAAAGATTGAAATCAGGTATCTCGACATTCCACATTATCAGGTTTAAGTAAACCAGCCCGCACATTAGATGCAAACTTTATTCAAGAGAAGGGACAGCAGTTGAAGCAGCAATAGAAAGAGAGATCCTGAATAAAATTGTCTTTACCAGCATCCGGATAAATGTTGTCTTCCCTGTTCCACTTTCACTTAACATTACAATGGTCTGAGAATCTGTAAATTCACCCTCAAACACTCCCTCAAACACACGAAGTTTCAAATTTCCGTGAGTTTAAATCATAGTTGGATATCTGTATCATGTATACGATTCAATCTCTTCAGCATTCTCTTGTGGAGTCTCCGCTACCTATAAAAGATAACAAACTTAACAGCTAAAAATAATAAAAGATAAAAGGGACCCACATCAATAACAACAACAGAAACAGATAGCACAGGTTTACCTTAAATGTCAAAGATTCATCCCAGAATCGCAAATTTTCAGTTGGTACAAATCCAGCCAAGAATATATTAACACCTTCTCTAACAGAGAAGGGGAGGGTGACAACCCCATACGAACCAGGCTTCCCATATAAACAGCAAATGAAGTCAGATAAATAATCCAGGACACTAAGATCATGCTCCACGACGATTACGTAGTTGAAATGTAGATAAAAGTTAAGTACCAGATCATATAAAACTGTTCAATGACAATATATAAAGGAGAATGTCCAACCTGTTAGGCCTGAGCAGAGATCGAACCACTTGTGCTGCTTTAAGCCTCTGCTTGACATCAAGATAACTTGACGGTTCATCAAACATGTATATCTCAGTATTCTGTACAGCAACGACAGCAATAGCAAATCTCTGTAGCTCTCCACCAGATAAATCCCCCACATTACAATCCAGAACCTGGTTCAGCTCAAGATCAACACAAAGTTGTTCTTTCATATGTCTCTCATCTTTTTGGTCAAGCACTTGCCGAACAGATCCTGGAGCGGCTTTTGGAATGTGATCAACATATTGAGGCTTTATGATAGCCTGTTGAAGATTAAATGTATCTTTAGCTGGAAGATATACAAATCAATGTAAAGTAAGCATGAAAGGGAAGCCACACTCACACAATACTTAAGAAACATGATCACACATGCAGAGTTAGGTTAAAATCATTAGCCCACAGCCCTTTCTTGGGAAAATTTTACACATTCTATATTTTTTCCAAAGAAATATAATTTTTGGTCCCATTTCATCAGATTCTAAAATCGAATGACACATAAAAGAAGTCAATACGAAGAAACTGAGGTGAGGAGCACAGTAACTGCCTCGACCATCAAATAAATCAAAGGAAGGCTACAATTTATTTTGATGTCCAAACATACATCTTCAAATTTTCCAAGCATACATCATAAATTGAACAAGAGCAATAAATTGCAAATCTAGTTGTATCCTAACTCGAAGCCTAAACAATATAGTTTCGTGTTAAATCTGGCAAAGTGAAAATCATTTGGCCAAAATAAACTCATGGAGTACTATGATGCTTAGTGGTGACATGAAAAAACTCTGAAATTCTGTTAAATAGTATAAGATTGGGATTTATGGGCACAAGTTGGACAGATTACAAGGATCCTCTAAAGTACCTTAACGTTATCTTCCAGAATACGTGTAATTTTGCAGCTCAGATCCACGAAAGTAGGTCAAAATTTCCTGCCAATCTGGAGGATTCTGCAAGGAGAAGAAATAGCCAAAAAGTTTAAAAAACAAACCATAATAAAGCACTACGTTAATGACAAATTGGGGCATTACATTGAAACGACCCAAACTTGGTTTCAATTTCCCAGCCAAAATTTTGAGAGCAGTGGACTTCCCAATACCATTAGTTCCAACTAAGCCAAGAACTTGCCCAGGCCTTGGGACTGGTAACCTGAAGTTAGGGAAATCTACCATGTTAATCTTCAAAATGCACAACAAAACAGTTCCCTCAAAGAGCCACCAACACTGACAAACCTGTGCAACTTAAAGGTATTGGGGCCATATCGATGAGTTGTATCTTTATCCAAATCCTTTGGCAAGTTGATGATTTGAATTGCTTCAAAAGGGCATTTCTGCATTAGTGCATCATATGGTAAGCTTTATGTAAGCCCGACATGTTAAAGAAACAAAAGCAAACAATATTCAAAACTCAACTTACAAACCTTAACACAGATACCACATCCAACTCATAATTCTTCAGATATAAAAGCTAAATTAGATGCCGCAGAAACCTCAATACTAAGTTTCCCTGTCAATAACAATAAACCAAACAAGAACATAAGAAACTTGGATCCCGACAATACAGAATTACCAACGACAATCTCCAAATAAAACATATAACGATAGCAAACCGAGCCTATTTATAAATTATCTAATTGAAATTTTCTTATTTTTAATACTTACAAATAACATACTGTAGGATTATAATGTAACATACCTATTTTCCACCCAATCATAAACCGTTTATCACAACACTGGCCATGTCTTCCCTCAAGAATCCAATTAGTTTTGAAGGGTAGTTGAATTTTGCATTCTGAAGCATCCCTTCTAAACATCCCAATTGTGAAAAAAACGAAAAAAGGGTTACCGGTTTTAACAACCGGACAGCTCTTCTTGCATTCATGACCGCACTTTTGGGCTTGCACCTATCGCCGCTCACTATGGCTATACGCGTCAACCAGTCAGTCATCTATCTGTTTTGCTTCTTCTTCAACACAAAACAATAACGATTGAAATTACAAAGACAAAACGAAGAACTGTTTCGTTTGTTGGGATTCAAGTGAAAGGAGGTAGGAAGCTTGCAGTACCTGAAGATCAAATATAATTGCGTTACGAGATAAACCTGTGATAGTGTGTGTCCTGCAAACGCCAACTTGGTGAGTGCTCTCTCTCTAGGGGTTTTTGCTCCCTCTGACTAAAATTTTGATATAATTAAATTATTATTTAAGATAATTCATAATTATAATAAAAAATATTTATATTAAAAATATAGGACCGGCCACTAATCGGCGGGTCTCCATGTGAAACTGACACCGACCCCGAGAAGTTAAGAGTGGATCGATGGGGCGGACAATGGAATGGGCGGCGGCAAGCAACCACTTACGTGGGATTCCCAGAAAGACGGTGTTTATGTTGGTCGGAGCTTTCGCTAAGGTCGTGGCCAATGTTCTAAACACCACATCCGTTCACAACGCCGATACCCTCGTCCGTCTTGTCCGATCTCGACCTGCCGGGGTTCCCCTCATTACTGTCAGTAATCATATGTCTACGTAAGTTCCAAAAAGTTTGCTTCTTTCTTTTAAGTTACTGGTTGTGTCTGTTTCGTGAACTTGAGTTTAGATGTTGTTTTTCTTTAATAGGCTAGATGATCCTGTAATGTGGGGATTCAAGGGATTTCCCACTACAAATTCTGAATTGGGTCGGTGGGTGCTGACGGCTGAAGACATTTGTTTCAAGAATCCTGTTTACTCTTATGTGTTCCGCATTGGTGAGCTATTCCAAGCTTTCTTTATGTTCTTTCTTCTGTTTTTGGATTGTGATTGTATCCTGAAAAAGGAGTAATTTCAAGGAAACTGTGAAAAGGGAATCTAATAGTTAACTGTAATTCTTTGAATGTTTTGGGTTCACGTCGGGCATCATGACTAGAATGGTTTAACTTGAACATTGATGGAGTTTTTGACTAGTGTAATGCTAGGGATACTGATATTTGCACGTTGTAATGGGATTGTTTCTTGTTGTTTCAGTTTTAGTGCCTAAGCTAGTAAATTGTGCAGGCAAATGTATACCTATTACAAGGGGTGGTGGTATTTATCAAGAACACATGAACGAAGCTCTTGAACGCTTGGGGAATGGAGAATGGGTACTTACCTAAGTATCCTACTGTTATGTTACACTTTTTTTAGAAGTACGTGTACTGAGTAACTGTATCAAGTATTGCAGGTTTTATGAAGTTCTTAAGAAATGGAAGCTTGTTGCGTTTCATTTTCTTTCTCGAAGAATGAACCATGATTTTCTGCTTGGTGTGATGTGTTCATTGTCTTTAATAAACAGCTACATACTTTTCCTGAAGGAAAGGTTTGTCAAACAGATGCTCCTATAAGACGGTTAAAATGGGGAACTGCAAGTCTGATTACTCGCTCCTCTGTACCGCCAATAGTCTTGCCAATTATTCATCATGGTTTTGAAGAGGTGAATGTTCTTCTGTTGATGTTCTTGTCTAGGGATTTATATGAATTTCCCCTTGTTTAGTTACCATCATCAGGCTTCTAATTCTGTGTCAGACAAGCCAGCAAACTATGATATTAAGAATATCATTTCCACCATATGAGTGAGAGTTGGCAACTTAATGGAATGAAGCTATTACTCGTTTCCAAAATTTGTTGGGCATCCAGTTAGAATTATGTTTTTCCTTTGGCTGAAAATATTATTTATCAAAATCTTAAAATTTTCACAAGCAGCTTGATCTCATAGTCTAAGCAATCAAGATAATTTAAAAGTATCTTGAGTTGGGGGATTCAGGGTAGATCCTTCAATCTTCACGAGGTTTTTAATATTAGTCGTTCATTGCCTTATTGTTCCAATTTATCTCAAGTTGACTGTTGGTATTCTTGATCTTAGCTTCACATCTATGGATTTTCATTTTCTATCACCATTTTTCTATTTTTAACTTGGCTTTATCGGATTTAAAATAAAATTCTAGGTAGAACCAGGATGATAGAACTGTAGTAAGCTTATACTTGCGAAACCCTACATTTGCCACTTCTTTGTAACAATCAAGATCTCTGTATCTCTATATTCCTTCGGATAATCCTATTTCTTTTCTTTATCTTTTTCTGCTATTTCCATTTTGTGAAGATGTTATGATGACTTGCGAATGAATTTTATGGAATCCTAGCTGGCCTGGTTACTTTAATTTTGGGGTTTTTCTGAATGTTTCACATCATATTGCTGTTTTAATATGTAGGTGATGCCTGAGAAGTATTGGTTTGGCAGAAGGCCCCCTGTTCCCTTATGCAATAAGAAAATTAACATTGTTGTTGGTGAACCAATAAACTTCGACCTTCCTAACATGAGGCAAGTGGCAATTACTATGTCGCGCAATTTATCTCTCCCAAAAACCGGATGGATGACAACTCCTTGTGGACTTGACGAAGCAGCACAAATGTGCCTCTACACCTCTATATCAGAGAAAATTCAAGCTGTCATGGAGAGCCTAAGGATTTTTGGTAAAAACCTGCTGAAGGATAATTCTAAAATCCATGCATCTTGAAACAGGGTCTCTGTTATCGAGATTATGAGCAGTGGGAAATCAGCATTTCTTCTAAACTTTTCCAGGACTTTTAAACTGGCATTCTTCCTGTGCTGAACAGACTTCTTATTTTGCTAACCCTTTTGTTTGTTCAATTGGTTTGCACAACTAAGCGATTTTGTCTGGTGGGTCAAGCTACATTCTTCAGTGAGCAGCCAATTAAAGAAGTGGCAACCCTTGAAACTGACATCAAGTTGCAACCACCCAAATGGCAGGGAAAGGCACAGTTAAGCTGAAATAAAGGAAAAGGTCCTCTGTCCTTAAATAGAACTTGGGGCTGTCTGTTTGACAGGGGGAGACACCAATGCTTTGTTTGACCGGACGTTACATTTCCCAAGAACTGCTAGGCAATTGCACCATACTTGTTTTGCAAGGGATAACATAATTTTGTTTCGGAACAAGTATCTCGATTTCTCCATTGGTTGTCTTCCAGTTTAGAGTAGACTTTCCTAGTTGCATGGGCATCAAATTTTATGCTCGTACTCACCTTCTGGAGTTTTCAGTAAAATAAACAAATACTCACTTCTGAAATCTTATATCTACTGGGATTTTTATGCTATGTAAAATTATCTTGTACATCAGAAACTATTTGTTTGGTGCAATAATAACTATGGATTCTTGAGCTCAAAATTTTTTTTAATATTTTAAACTCAATTCCTGTTCGAATGATTCTGTTAGGCTTTGTTCGATTATTTTAGGTTAGGATCGGATACTTGCCAAGTTTGTGTACAGCAGTTTCATGTTTGTAAACTTTTTTGCTGAACATGGGTCTGGTTGAATGCTACAGGACCTTTGGGACAACTGATTATTTTCCATTGGCTTGTCAATAAGGTTCTAACTGCACATTTATTCTGTTCTTATGGTGTTACAAATATCACCTGCTTGACTTGATGATCTGAAGTATCAAAGCATCAAATGAGCACCATAAGCGAGGGATATTCTTCAATTTCTTCTTACCAGGTGGGCTTAGCACGAAGTTTGTTGTGGAACTTACTCATTGACTGAAAAGCAGCGAGTATATGCACCTGACTTGTCTTCACTACTTGGAACTGTAATCTCCAATGCTTTGAAAGGTTAAACCGAAGGTTTTGGTCATTGACTACAACTTGATTTGCAGAATATATTTACTCTAAAAGATACATACTTCCATCAATCTGTCAAAACCTGTCTTATCAGCTTCTGAAATGCTTCATATTTGATCAAAACAGAATATGAAGATTGTTTACTCTTGGTTCCTATAGTCCAAAATTTCTCCGAGCTGCTTCAAAGTCAACCTCTAATAACTACATATTGCCAGGATAAACAAGAGAAGATAAACTGTGAAACGTTTAAAGTAATATGCAATCTCATGGCCTTCTTTCTTAAGGCTTTAGTGTTCATTGATAATACCACCTTTTCCAAACCCTTTACAGTGAGTGCCAAATTGTCATCGATCGAAGTGGGGACTTGCAAGAAAGAAAATAGAGAAAAAGTAGATACAGTCATGAAAGAAGAGGAAGAAGCAAGAAGGAGATGTGAAAAGAGAGAAGAAGATATCTCAAAGTCCAAAATTCTAACACATTAAGAATGTCACCAATAGGAGGAAAGTTTGATGCAGATAGGAATCCTATTCCTAAAGAATGAGGTTCTTTCACTCCACTTCCACTATAAAGCTCTTCTTGTGCTTCGTTGACTCTTGCAATAGGTTTGTTAGTTTATTATTCATCGAAATCCACACTCAAAAACTTGAAAAGAAACCATTCTAAAGAACTTTTTTGGGTTTTGGTTTGTTTTCAATTTCAATACAATCAAGCTCACAAACTCTCCATTGAAGAGAGAGATTGTTTATAAAAAGACTTGTTGATTGATTTGGGTTAGGAAGAGAATCGAAAAGCCTTTAGCGGTGTAGCCAATGACCACCACTTCTACTGCCTTTTCTTCGTTACTTTCTCTTTTCATCTTCCTACGGGACCAACCGTTATATATTCCCATGAACTTGTAATTAAGCAACAAAAGATTTGTAGGAAATGCTTGCTTGTACTTGGTATGTTTGCCTTGTTGCATGCATTACATGTTATGCACTTGTTTATCAAAAACCATTTTATTTTAAGTGGAACTTGAACTCAGCTTCTTATGATCTTCATATAAAATGATAGGATGGAAAAATATTATTTTTCATAGGAATTAAATAATTTGCATACTTCTACCTCTCTTCTTTTCTTTCTTATAATCTTATTTTTGTTATGATTATGAATATTACTAAACTGTCTTACACAAGTAGTCTAATGATAAGATGTTGAGTAGTTTAAGGAGGAATTTAATCTTTTCTAACTTTATGGGTTGAGTAGTTTAAGGAGGAATTTGATCTTTTCTAACTTTATGTGATCATTATGCTTTTTAGTTATCTTAAAAAGTCTGGGTACTTGGCTTGTATTTAATATAAGAGTTGATTCTCCGTTCACTTCTGGTTTTTATATAGAGGCCTATCACTAGTGAAGCATATCCTTCCATCTCAAATTCAACAAAAGATAGAAGAAACTAAAATGGTGGTGGTAGACATTCAAGGCAAACTCAGGCAAGCTCTAGGCACAGTAAAAGATCAAGCATCAATAGGCAAGGCGAAGATATATAATCATCATGAAGTTAAAGGGTTTTCCGACATAGAGATTGCGGTGGTTCGTGCAACTGGCCATAATTATGGTCCCATTGACGACAAGTACATGCGTGAGATCCTCTTTCTCGTCTCCAACTTTCCTGGATCTATCCCTTTTCTCGCAGAACGCATCTCTCGCCGTCTCAGCAAAACCAGAGACTACCTCGTAGCTTTCAAGACCCTCTTGCTCATTCACCGTCTCCTGCGTGGTGGAAACCGATGCTTCGAGCACCAGCTTCGCGGTGCTCATGTTTCAGGCCATCTTCAAATGAGCACTAGCTGGTTTGTCAACAATTCAGACCACCCTTCAGCCTGTTTTCTGCACAGGTACGCTGCTTATCTCGAAGAAAGAATAGGTTGGGTCATCAATCAAGCTGGAAAGCTCGAACCTGTCAGGACTCAAGGTCTTGAGTTCAGATGCTACGATGAGAAGTCTATTGATATGGTGTTTCGCAAGTTGCCCAAATGTCAAGTGTTCGTAGATAGGGTATTGGAGTGCTCCCCAGTTCATATCTTGCCTTCCGATAATAATCTGGCTCAAGCAGCCATGTGTAACATCTTGAAGGAGAGCTTTCAAATTTACTCAACATACTGCGAACGTATCGCATCTCTTGTCAACATGTTCTTTGATCTAACGAGGCCTGCAAGAGCTTTAGCCTGTCAGATACTGAGAAGGGCTTCTCCACAAAGCCAACAGCTTCACGATTTCTACGAGAAGTGTAAGCAGATTATCGAGAACAAGAACTTGGAGTACCCATATGTGCAGATCATTACCATGGATCATGTTGTGGCATTGGAGGAATGCAGTACATGTGATGCTAGGTCACAAAACAAGATCAACGGTACAATCATAACTCCTTGGCCAATTTTAGATTGCCTGACACAATCATCAGCCAAGTCTGAAGCAGGAATGGCAGTTGGACGTAAGCAAGGAGAGAAGAAAAGAAGCAATCTGAACTTAGCACCAACTCTTTTTTCTTGTACACTTGAAACTAAAATCAGCAAGGAGTGGGTGGTGTTTGAGGATGAAGATCCCCACAATTCCGATGTTCCTTGTGAGGGGAGTATGCAAGGTGCAAGATAATGGTTACAAAACTTTCCTACTAAAGCCTAGAGTAGAGAACAGTGTGAAGAGATAACTACAAGATAGTAAACATGGCAGGTTTAATCATACTATGTTATGATCAAAGATGATAGACTAGTTCATTTAAAAAATTATTTATAATAAAGAGAATTTGTATGAGTTTTAGGTTAATTTTCGGTAAATATTTTACACTCAATCCTAACCATTGCGCTTCCTAATAAAAAGTATAGAACACAATGGTAAGAATAATAATAAGTTTGTTATACATGAGTTGTACAACTTAGTTTCCTATTACATGGCCATGTCTTGTTATATGACTATGTCCTTGTATACTCTATATTTATTATACCTTACATGTTTAATAAACAAGGGTTGAATTACTCCCTTATGCCATCATTTGTTATGATATTAAAGCACTCTATAGTCTAATAACCATGTCTACTAAAAATTCTAAAGCTATTGTTTCTTTATCATCTTCTTCCATTTCTTTCAAATATCCATTAAGCTAAACTATACAAATTATTTACTTCGGTAAGTTACTCCTTCATGACTAGAAGATCACAAATTCGAGTCACGGAAACAGCCTCTATGTAAAATACAAAAGAAAGACTGCGTGTAATTGATGACTATCTCCACCAACTTTTATAAGACGACTTTTATGGATTAAAGTAACCTTTTACATAAGTATAATCTTTTAAAATATGGAAATGAAAGTGCTGGGCTACATTCAAAATTCATCAATGATAATCAAATCAATCCAAAATACGTAACATGTTTTAGACAAGATCAATTGGAGCTAAGTTAAATTATTGGATTCCATACAAAAGATTTTTTCTCTTATCAACTGCTTGGGTGGCTCAAGAAAAATTTGCCAGTGCTTATGCCTCAAGTTTAAAGACATAGGTTTACATCATTAATGACCTTGTCCATGTTATTGATAATGGTTTTAAAACAATTTATAGACCTTTTGTTCGGTCTTTGGAGAAGAGAATCGTTTTGATGCAATTTCCGTTAATGATTTATATAGATTATTGTAGAGTGAAGAAGAGAATATAACACTTCTGTCACCAATTAAAGAATTGGTAACTCCACCAGCCCATGTTACAACAAACACAACACAAAAATAACCTATAACTTTTAATTTAGAAGAAGACGGGATAAGCCTATTTTAGTGCACAAAGATCTCCGCTTTGTAAGGATCGAAGGAGGATCGTAAATTATAAGCAATTTTTCCTTTATATTTTACTAAGAGGAATTGATGCTCACAATTGTTATGAATTCGTTAGTATATCAAGAAATTGATGCTCACCCTGCACAAAAAAAGCTCGCAAATTAACTAAGTCGATCTGATTTTGCTTCTAATAACCCTGCTCTCCCTCTTTCTTACTGTGGATTTTAGACAATGGGTCACTCAATATTTAACTTGATCCTAATTTAGAGAATTTAACTTTACATTTAGAATATCCTATTTCAGAAGAAGTTAAAATTGGCAATGGTAAAACTCTTCCTATGTGTCTGCATATTCCTTCTTTTTGTTCCAATTTATTATTTTTTTTATGCTTGTACTAATGTTAACAAAGTTTCAATTGAATTATAGGATAAAGGAACTTCTACATACATGTCTAAATGATTATGGTTTATACTCAATGTTATTAGAACCAATTGTACAATCGAGTGGTCAATCACAATCTATGATCAGTTCCTTGTCTCAGTTGCATTCCAGACGACAAATGGAATATCGACTTCCACTAATCCGAAACAACACAAGCTGACAGCCAAAGGATTGACATTTGATGATCCCACTTTGTACAATCGGTTGGTGGATTACACTATTTGTGTCTTGCTCGTCCTAGTATTTGTTTTGCGTGAATAAGATAACACTACCATATTATTGTTTAGGTTACATCCATCTGCACATATTTAGAATTGTTGAAGAAGCAACTATCTGAGAAGCAGAGGTTGATTATATAAAAACTACAGAAATAATGCAAATTTGGAGCTACAAAGCCTACAATTAACGAACAAGATGATGAGATTTCATGACAGGAAATTATCGGTTCCTTGTAAGTTTTTGTTACTATTTATTGTCAAACCTAGATGATTCAACACCCGAAAATTCATAGAAGCCAAAATGGTTGCTGTCGTATGTATCGTCCATGAATGACCACTGATACTGTTGCTCAGGAGTGATAAAACTAGGATCCTCACCGGGGAAAGTCACGGTGGTTTCTGTCGATGAAGCGTCCAAGTTCCTTGTCGTGGTCGTCGTTGCGCTGCTCTCCTTGTCTGGCGTGTAATCAAGTGAGAATTCCATTGACACAGGAGCTCGTGAGCTCGAGACGTCGATTCTGTTAGAGTGGAGGTCAACTTTAACACCTCCTATCAAAAATCGTCTATGTGACAAGACGTAGGTGGAAGCTCCATGAGTTGAGATGTCACAATTCCTGCACAATATGGCCCTATCCTCCAAGCAGAAAACGTATCCTCTTCTCTCCTGCATGTGCCAGTTTTACTATAAATCCTTAGCATTACAGGCACAAATGAGCTGGTACTTGCACGAGAAGTACCGAAACGAGGATTAGAAGAGATGGGGTTGTACTTGTGTATTTACCTGACAGATGTCACAGAGAGGAAGCTGGGAAGAAGATGAGGAGGAGGAGGAGGAGGAGGAAGAAGAATGGTCGAGGAGAAAGAGACGTTCATGTTTCTGGGAAAGTTTGTTGGCTGCATGAACCTTTGAGTCACATCCTTTGCACAACACAGCCTCGTCTGCGCAACACAGGACCTCAGCTTTTGCCTTTTCGCATACATCGCATTGAATTTTCATGTTCACTACTTGATCAATCATTCATGTCCTAAGAAAATGTACTTTTATTGCTCCTTCAGCTATGAATATATATAGCATATATATATAGCATTTCACCTTTGAGTGCAAGAAATGCTATAGATATACATAGCTATTAAATAATACATAAATCGAATTCATCAAAATGACGTTGGCATCTGTTTTTATCCCTATGAGGTGTCATGCCTGTAGAATTCTTATGTTGTAAAATAGTCCCATCTCATCAACCTAATGATTATTGAATGACAAATCAATAATGTGACATACCTTCAAGTTGGTAAAATTATAATGTATGTCTGTACTTAGATTCTTATTTTGACTTATAACGTATCAGAATTTTAGAGAGTCACTCCGTTCAATTCAATATTGGAAGTAGTTGAAGCGTCCATCCATGGAAGTAAGTTCAGATGTTGACTCAATGCATAGATCAACTGAATCGGGATGCATGGATGTATAGGATATTGACTGTGACAAAAGATGACGCTAGTTCTTCTGTCCTTTTCCTTATCACTGTTAAATTTGTGGCAGGAACTCCAACTTAAACAGTTCTGATACATAATTCTCAGAAGAAACCAAGCAGAAGTGGACAAAGAAAATCATATCGTATCCTCCCTTCCCTCCGTCACAACACGCCAACAGGAAGATCAAAGCGCATCAACTAAAATCTCTGTGAAGAATGAAAGTATTGTTTATGTCAGTAATCTCCAATGATGGTCTTAGAGGAAGCACCATGGAAAATGCAAAAGAAACAAAAGCTGCAACCTACCCCTAGGGGACCATATACAGATATATGTGTATAGGTAGGGGATAGATTAGGCTTGGATATGGAGGTCAGGATCGAATCAAATCCATAAATATATTTTTTAGGCTGCTTGCTTACATTTTTGGGATTTTGTAGGATGTTGGTTTCTTCTTGTCAGCTAAATGCATGAAAAGGGGAGATGGATGATACTAGAAAACTTTGCATCCCCATGCGCTGCTCCTGTTCTTATCTTGGACAGAAACTTATCAGTAGCGCCAAAAATTTGCCATCTTGAGCCTACAACTTGACACTTCCATGCTCTCTGTGCTCTAGGTTGGTAGTTCATAGTGACAACCTTACGTGCCCTCTTACCAGGATGAGTTAATTCGTATATTTTAGGTAATCAAAATCCGATAAAATTATTGGACTGATCTTTTTAAATTCAAATTAAATAAAAATTTTTAAATTGGAAAACAATGAGACCCTCGTTCTCTCTCCGTTTCTTCTTGCTCCTTCTCTTAGCTGTTGAACCGTCTGCTTCATCTGTCCTGCCATTCGTAGACCATCCTGTCGATGTCTGGTCTGACAGGTTCCTCGGCCCTTTCAGAATATTGGAGCAAATTCCTTTTGGGATTGACAGGGGCAACAATGTCGATCTCTCCCCGGCCAGAGTTGATTGGAAGGAGACCCCTGAAGGTCATGTTAGTACCCTAGACGTTCCAGGGTTGACAAGGTAGGACTTGAAGATAGAAGTGGAGGAAAATAGGATGTTGAGGGTGAGTGGAGGGAGGGAGGGAGAGGAGGAGAAGAAAGATGATCAGAGTTGGGAGAAAAAACGGGCCCAAGGTCAGCTCAACTTTAGTCTGGCCTGTTGACTTTAAGTCGGCCCTCTTCGGCCCAGTTTCTATCTAAAAAGAAAAAACCAAACCTAGGGTTTTCGGTTGTATTGCGATTGCCTGCTCGATTGCTTGTATTGCCTCCTTGAAGCAACCATGGCCGTAGGGTAATGTATCTCTGTGTCTGTTCAATGTCTCCTTATCTCTATTTATTTATGAATATTTTCGCGAAAAGATCGGTTATTGACGTTTTTTCTTTGTTGTTTTGCAGGAAGAACAAGAGGATTTCCAAGGGCAAGAAGGGTGGCAAAAAGAAGGCGTGAGTTCTTTCGATGACCCTTTTCTTATTTCTGTTAATCGTATCTTGATGATTAGATACGATTTGCGTAATTTTTGGAACAAGGTTTGTTAGTTGGAATCTATGTTTGGATTTGATTTGTTGGTTTAGTGACTGTACATTGAGTTTATGGATGTATGTGGTTGTGGTTTTTGATGGGTTGGGTTTTGATGATGAGCAAATGAAACAGAGCGGACCCTTTTGCAAAGAAGGATTGGTATGACATCAAGGCGCCTTCTGTTTTCTCTGTCAGAAGCGTTGGCAAAACACTCGTTAGCAGAAC
>JANZXR010000003.1:4060480-4083431 GCA_027575705.1 Erythroxylum echinodendron
AGCACATTCCTCCCTTGAACATCTTCTGCTCTAAGTCGAATCTTCCTGTAGGCATGATCCTCATCCTTTTGAAGATCGGCCAGAGAGACTTCAAAAACCCTATGTTTCAGTCCCTCAGAAGCAATCTGTTAAGATGAAGCAAACATGAGCAAACAATTCCAACACTATTAACAAACCCTTATGTTTCGGCTAAATTATAAAAAATGCTTCTTGACAACTAAATTCTCTCTTATCCAGGGAATCACTACATATGCAGCTTATGAATATATCTCTCTTAAATGCCAACAATTCAACTCAGTTATTGAAATTTGGTCCATTCAACTTTCTATATCTTAATTAAAGCTTGCAAGCACAAAAAGATGACAGCCTTGCATACACAATCATCACAGTCATAAATGTAATTAAAAAACTACACAATATACAGAGAGACAGACCTTGGTTCCCTGGGTTCTGCTAACGAGTGTTTTGCCAACGCTTCTGACAGAGAAAACAGAAGGCGCCTTGATGTCATACCAATCCTTCTTAGCAAAAGGGTCCGCTCTGTTTCATTTGTTCATCATCAAAAACCAACCCATCAAAAACCACAACCACAAACATCCATAAACTCAATGTACAGTCACTAAACCGACAAATCAAACCCAAACATAGATTCCAACTAACAAAACTTGTTCAAAATATTACGCAAATCGTATCTATCATCAAGATACGATTAACAGAAATAAGAAAAAGGTCAGCCAGAGAACTCACGCCTTCTTTTTGCCACCCTTCTTGCCCTTGGAAATCCTCTTGTTCTTCCTGCACAACAACACAGAAAACACGTCAATAACCAATCTCGCGAAAATATTCACAAATAAGTAGAGATAAGGAGACACTGAACAGAAACAAAGAGGTATTACCCTACCGCCATCGCTGTTTCAAGCGTTCAGTGTCAACCTGAAAACCCTAATCTAGGGTTTGGTTCCCTTATACAAGAGATATGGCAACTGGGTCGGGGCCCGGTTCATCCCTCCCAGACCGACCGGAAATCAACGGGCCAGGCCCAAGTTGACCCAGCCTCCGACCTGGTTTTTCTCTCAACTTTGTGCTGCCAGCATCTTTCTTCTCCCCCTCTCTCTTCCTCTCTCCATTACCCTCTAACACCCTATTTTCCTCCACTTCTATCTTCAAGTCCTCCTTTTTCAACCCTGGAACGTCAAGGGTAATAACATGACCTTCAGGGGTCTCCTTCCAATCAACTCTGGCCAGGGAGAGATCGACATTGTTGCCCCCGTCAATCCCAAAAGGATTTTGCTCCAATATTCTAAAAGGGTCCAGGAACCTGTCAGACCAGAGATCGACAGGATGGTCTACGAATGGCAGCAATTTTAATATTTTGATATTTATATTTTTATTATATATATATATTATAATATATTTTTCGTCTTAGTTTCTAAAGTATAATATCTCGTTGAAGTATGATTACTAGAAAGTACCAAACCACTTGACTCGTGACCAAATGATTTACTCATCTTGATTTACTTATCACATCAATTTTATGTGTTTAAATGAGATATTCCTTAGTTACCAAAGTTCAACATACTCTATTCTCTGTCTTCCTTTTTTTCCCCCTTAACGTTTGAGGGTTGGACCGCCTACCTATTAACATTTCTAATAGTTAGAAATGTTAATTTGGACGTGACTCAATTTGAAATTAATAAGTTGAATATCACTTCAAAATAATTTGAATAAAATATTTTTTTAAAAACCCATTAAGTGTTTTGGGAGGGCCCAAACTATTGTAACACCTTTAAGTCATTACCACGCTCAAATTAATCTCCGCTCGTGTCTTGTGGGAACTCGAGGGGCGACTTAACATTATCACTTAGTATTTAACACTGATGCATACGTAAGCGGGAGTCAAACCTTCAACCTTGCTTAAGCGAAGACCAACCCTTACCACCGAACTTTGATGTTTATTGGTTAGTTACTTAAACTCATTCGAATCAATATTGAATTGTATTGAGGCCAGATGTGTAATGTTAGATATAACATGAACTTTAATTATAGATCCAATATCAACCATGAATTTGCATTGTCGAAAAAATGCAAAAAAAAAAAAAAGTTATTTATTATTGGTGAATAAGTTGTGGTAATGTTAGATATAACATAAACTTTAATTATAGATTCAATATCAGCTGTGAATTTGCAAAAATGCATAAAAATACATATTTAGTTATTCATTATTGATGAATAAGTTGCTGAATTGCTTCAACAAACTCCCGAAATTTAGTGGTTAGTTATCTAAATTCATTCGAATCGGGATTAAATTGTATCTGAGACTTGAGTAATGTTAGATATAACGTGAACTTTAATTATGGATCCAATATCAGCCATGAATTTGCATTAACAAAAAAATGCAGAAAAAAACATATTTAGTTATTCATTATTGATGAATAAGTTGCTGAATTGCTTCAACAAACTCCCGAAGTTTAGTGGTTAGTTATCTAAACTCATTCGAATCGGGATTGAATTATATCTTAGACCAAATTGAGTAATGTTAGATATAACATAGAACTTTAATTATGGATCCAATATTAATCGTAAATTTGCATTAAAGAAAAAATGCAAAAAAACACATGTTTAGTTATTCATTATTGGTGAATAAGTTGTTGAATTGCTTCAACAAACTCCCGAAGTTTAGTATTTAGTTGCCTAAACTCATTCGAATCGGGATTCAATTGTGTCCGAGGATAGGTTGAGTAATGTTAAATATAACATGAACTTTATTATGGATCCAATGTCAACCATAAATTTGCATTAACAAAAAAATGCAGAAAAATACATGTTTAGTTATTCATTATTGATGAATAAGTTGCTGAATTGTTTCAACAAACTCCCGAAGTTTAGTATTTAGTTATCTAAACTCATTCGAATCCGTATTGAATTGTGTCTGAGGCTAGGTTGGGTAATATTGATATAACATGAACTTTAATTATGGATCTAATATCAACCAAGAATTTGCATTAACGAAAAAAATTCAGAAAAATACATATTTAGTTATTCATTATTGTTGAATAAGTTGCTAAATTGTTTCAACAAACTTCTTAAAAGTTTGAACAAGCTCTTCAAACTTTTGAATAATCTTTATGAACTTTGTTTATTCATATGTGATTAATGTCTTTTTGCATATTTCTTAATGCGCGGGCCTTTTAACGGGTCAGAAAAATTAAACGTCCATAAACTTAGTTAACCACACTGCAATAGGCCTTAGCAGCTATTTATAATAAATTTATTAGGTCTCCTTATCACTGGATCAATACATATCTCGCAACATTAAGTAAGACTCATTTTTCTTAATAGACTTCAACCAATTTAACCAAATCATCAACGATAATTACGTATCAGATAAAAAATAAAAATTAATTATTTTAAATTAATTAAATATATTTTAATCTCTTGTATAATATTTATTAATAAATTATCAATAAAATATTTTATTATAGTAAAATAAATAATATAAAAATAAAATATGCCTTAATTATTAAATCAAAATCAATTGAAATTTATATATTTTGAGAATATTTTAAAATTCTGTATATTCGTGAATAATTACAAATTAATCGTATTTATAAGATTAAATAAAATTTTAAATAAAATTAAATGATTTATAATTTTAATTAATTAAATATAATATTAAATTAAATTATTCATAATTCATATTGGTAATATGACATTTTTAAATTATTCATAATTCATATTAATAATATTACATTAAGTAATTGAACGATATATATGTAGCTCCTTTTTTTCATAAAATTTGAAAATAGGAAGAAATCAAAATAAAAAACTAAAACTAAAACTAAAAAAGCTAAACATTTTTTTTTACTAAATTTAAAATAAAAAACACAGAATGGAAAAAATAAATAGAAACAAACTGCTCTAAAAGTTTCAAGCTTTGAAACAAGTCTAAGCGTGACCATTTGTTACTCTTGATTTCATATGCTCAACTTCTAATCAAGCAAAGGAGCTCGAGCTATAACATGTACCTTCGATTAACTTAAACTTATCAACTAAACATGATCATAAACTATCTAAAATATCACATTATGATTCAGCATTTGCAATTTTATCCTTTTTCATTCATGGTGCATTCGTGTTAAAGTGATGAAACTGATCGTGGCCTTTTGGTGTGCTAAAATCCATATCGCCACAATCCCACGAAACCTCCTCAAGGTTAGTCAACCCAAGAAAATAGGCAAAGCTGTGATTTAGAGTTGCAAGACGTAGTCAAAACTGTCATAATCGAACACAAAATTCTTACAACTTGAACCAGATAAAATGAACATCTGTATCTACGTATGTATTTGTATGTAAACAAAGGCTAATCAGTAGTTACGAGGATAAGAAGAGACAGAAGAGTACACGAGTCGGTTTCCTTTCCGTTGTTTTCCCTGCGAACACTCTCCACTTCATCTTTTTTTTCGGGTTTTTTTCTATAAGTTTTCCAAGTTATCCCTTTCTCTTTCTCTTTTATAATTTAGTAATGATGAATTTCTTAGCACAACAACAGAAGCAATCTCTTTAGTCCTCTGTTCCCATGTATTTATATGTGTATATATAATATTGTCATCAATATAGTACTATAGTAGCATTTACAGATCCCAATTTCTCATATTTTTCTTCTTTGGAACTTGGAACTTGCAAACCAACAACGTAGAGATCTCTATCTGTCAAATTTTTTTTCTGGGTTGTGGGGAGGTGTGTGGTAATCCATAGTTTGTTGTTGTGGGGTTGTTTCAAGATCGATTTTTCTATATGTCTGGGATTTGGAGATGGAAGAAAGTGAAGGACATGCCTCCACTGCTAGCTTCCGGCGGCGGAACTCGTTTCGGCCGCCGACCTGAGACTCCTATTTGCCGGCGGAAGCAGAATTACATGTTGGCTCAGGCGGCGACTATTTCCACGCACTTGAATTACCTCCATAACATGAACATAGGCTGCAACCGCCGGCGAGAGTCGCTCATTTCAATCCAAGAGCGGTACAAGTGGGACCATGGTGGCGGCAACTCCGGCGACGATGACGGTGAAATTCGTAAGATAAGGGCAGAGGCCAATTGTCCTCGCTGTTCCAAGCACTTGGATCTTCTTTTCTCTAATCGTCATTATCCAAATCTTGATCGAGAAAATCCCAATAAGTCTAGTAATGTTAGTAGTAGCAATAACAATAACTATCAGGCTGTGAATTTCTGTCCAAATTGTAAGACTGCATACTATTTCCGGCCTCATAAGACTGCTCCTCTTCAGGGGAGTTTTGTGGAGATTGGTAGAGTTAGCAATAACAAGCAACTTAAGAATGGGAAACACACTCAGTCCCATTCCAAATCAATCCATGAGCATTCCTCTGAGGATTATGGTTCTAGTCTTCCTAGTGGTGGGAATAGTGGTTTTAGTAGGCTAAGGGCTTCGTTTTGGGAGACTTTTAGGTCCTATGGGGGAGAACCACCTCAGAGTTGGCCTCCTCCGCCACCACCGGGGATTCCTCCTCCTGGCGGTAATGGTTTGGCCGTGCATACTCCACCTGGACCACCTTTTGCACCTGGAGTTAATCTCATAAGAGCTTCAGGTCCTGGTGGTGGTGGTGGTGGATCTAATGGTGGTGGTGGTCCTGCTGGGAATGGAGGAGAAAAGAACGGTGGATGGGGTGGCTCTAATTTGGGCAAGGATTTACCTACTCCAAAGGAAATTTGCAAGGGTCTCGATAAGTTTGTCATTGGCCAAGACAAAGCCAAAAAGGTTCTCTTTTGTGGATCAATTATTTGTTTGCTTATAACTATATTATTGTTGAACCACCACCAGATTCCCCATCTCATTTCGTGTACTTGTATTGTATGCATTATGCATCGTGGTTTGATGCTTGACGGGAGAGATTTAAGTACTTATGATTGTTTCAAAACTGGGGGACTTTTCTTAGTTGATTATTGGTTGAAAACTCCATCTAAATCCATGATCCTTATAAATTATGATGGTTGTTATCTTACTCATGCGCTCAGATTTACACGCCTTAATTCGTACTTACCTCATTCATCTGACATCCTTTGTTATGCTTGGGCTTGATTTATATTAATTTGAATCTTAAAGTTTTCTTATGCTTGCTTCTTAGCTGTTGCTGCTTATTATAAGTAATGCAATTTGCATACATAAGCAGAACCTCTATTATCTTAAGAATTAGCTTTTTTTGGTGAATGCCTAAAAGTAGTTCTTGGAAGAGGGACTGGATGGCAAAAAACACCAAGGTTTCTTATGTGTTTAAGTTTTGACTTGAGACTATTGGTTGTGGGGGACTCTAATTGTGGATTTAATTTATTCATTCCATGCATCTTGAGAACATTTGACGTTCTTCAACGTTTTTTGAAATCACTGATTTATGTTTATATTGTAGGTGCTTGCTGTGGCAGTCTACAACCACTATAAGAGGATTTACCATGCGTCCTTGAAAAAAGGGTTAGTCTCCAGCTACCCTTTGTCTCTCATAGTGTTGTATCCTGATAGAACTCCATTCGTTGCCTTGAATATATCTACAATTGTAAGGACCTTGAAATTTGTTTTGGTATTTGTTTCTTGTGTGTAACTAATTCATTGAGAAAGAAACTGAAGTGATTCATGACAATACTAGGTCAGGAGCTGAATCAGGAACTTCTGGGGTAATAGATGATGATGATGATGATGTTGACCTAGAAAAGAGTAACGTGCTCTTGATGGGCCCTACTGGATCGGGTACAAACTCTGTGCAATATTATAACAAGTTCCATGCCATTTTTAGATTTAAACCATCATTCGTCAGATTCCTTTGTAAACCTGCTTTCAGGCTTTCAAATTTAGAATTCCAGGCTGTTCTGACTTATATGTGAAATAGGGAAGACGCTGCTGGCAAAAACACTAGCACGCTTTGTGAATGTTCCTTTTGTCATTGCTGATGCGACAACATTAACTCAGGTAAGTCATCTCCTTCAAATATGACAATATGATTGGTAAAAGTGGCACACTACTTACATTAATGTCAATAAATGTTGATGATTGCATGCTTGTGTGAAAGTGATTCAATCCCTTCCTATCTTCCGGCAACAGTATTGTTGCACTTTATAAACCTTCGTTTCTGATTGCTACTATCCACTAAAAGAGACAAAACAATGTTATCTGCTGCAGGCTGGTTATGTTGGAGAAGATGTTGAATCTATATTGTACAAATTGCTCACGGTACACGCTCATATCTGAGGTCTTTTTGTTTTACATCCATGCTCATCGTTAGATCCCTGTGATATGTGCATGGTTACATTGGCGTTTTGCACGAGGTTCTAGTGCTTTTATTCAATTAGAATCCAGAATCTTTTAATTGTTTTCTGTTCTTGCTCATGCTATACTGGCTCAAGTGTCAAGTATCAAAATCAAGGTTTTACTGTTATATTCCAGTCTTTCAAATTGGACATAGAATCTGGTCATTGGTTTGTGTTCCAGGTCTTGCGGATTTAGATAAGTTAAGGAGTGCAAGGATTTTCAGATAATAAAATTCTTCTGTCCATCTCTTACCCTTTCCCTTTTCCCAAAAGACATGCCCCCTCTCTTTTATCTAATAATATCCATGTACTAAATAGAGGCTTGGGTCAGGTTATAGTGTGAAATAATCAAATTTAAGAGCTTTCTTTTATGTTTGGGTTTATTAGGTAGGGTGCCCTTGATTTGCCAAAAATGTTGAGATTTATGTTTTGTTGATGATAGAGCCGGGGAATAGGTCCTTCTTTAAATTACAAGGAAAAAACGGAAGGAGAGAAAAAGAAGAGGCAATTTTTTCCATTTTTTGGGTGGTGTTGGGGTGGGAGGGTGTGGTCAATTTAGCTTATTATTTGTTTTCTCTTTTTGCTCCTTGAATTGGGTTGCAATGTAGCTCACCATTTCATTGCCCTGTAGGTTTCAGTCCTACGGGTTTCCAGTATGTGCTGTCCATCAACTTGGCTGCTTTCAATTGACACTTGGTGATAAATATAGTTGTGCACCTTCTCTGTTTTCTGGCATTGGCTACTGTATTTTGACTTTTACATTCACTTTTTGTTGTGGGCTAACTTATTAATTTAGCTTGAGTGGAGAAAAAACTCGTAGCCTGTCTAGACATGTAAACCCACTTTATCCCTCCAACTACCGAACAGTTATCCAATAGCATGCTTTGGTAGTGATATGTGAATATGTGCACACAATGGTCATAGGTCCTTAAATCTTCTAACCTGCATCCTGGCATGTGAAGATTTGTCAAAGGAATGACCGTAATTATTTTGTGTTTGATAAGCAAGTGATTCTTCTTCGTCTGAAGCACTCCTTTTTGTTCATATTTTCGAAAGAAAACTAATCTGCTTTCACCATGAATAAGTTAAATGTCATTTTGTAATGATTTTTCATAATCATAGTCTCAGTGAACTATCGAGTGTTCCTTTTCTTTCCCTCATATTTTGAAACTTGACGTGTTCTTTAGGTAAGATAAAATATTATATTCAATCAGTAGTTAACCTCTTTGCAGTGTATTGATATGTGTTGGACCTATTCATGCTGTGACTAAGGATTTTTGTAATGTACGTTGCCTATTTTGCAAGTTGATCTTTCTTCTATATAGCAAAGAATATCCTGCTGGATGTTAAAGGGTTTCTGATAATATTTGCTTTCTCTCTATACAAATAACTCGAATACTCATTTTTTCTTTGGAGTCTAGGTAGCAGAGTTCAATGTCCAAGCTGCTCAACAAGGGATGGTCTACATTGATGAAGTTGATAAGATAACTAAGAAGGTCGCTTGAACTTGTTCATATTGATTTGCTAGTGCATTGATCCTGATTTTTTCTGGCTCATTCTCAAACATTTGCAATCATTTTGCAGGCTGAAAGCTTAAATATTAGTAGAGATGTTTCTGGTGAGGGTGTCCAGCAGGCATTATTGAAAATGCTGGAGGGGACAGTAAGTAGACCAGTTTTAAATGGTTAATGATCAGTTTCTTATTTAATTAATTTTTTTTGTTCTTGGAAATGTTGACTGTCAAAGTTTTAGCTTAAGAAGGTCAAGCCTGAATATAAATTATATGATGACATTCAAGAGCAGCTTTGTAAACACCAACAAGTTCACTATCTTCTGGATCTTATCTGAGCTTCTGTTTCTATAATGACTGGTGCTTAGTAGAAACCCTAGCAATTAAGCTCTGGATAAGGTTAACTCTGGACATATGGCAATACATTCTGAGGTTTGGTTCTTGTGCGATATATGTAATAGCATAAGATTTGTCTACGGAGAACTGTTGATTATTTTGGTAACAAATTATTCTGTTCTGGTTCTTATCCAGTGCAATTCAATCCTACTTGTCAAAGATACGGGGAAAGATTCATTGTCAGCTTTCACATATATATATATATAGATGTTGATAAGATAAATGGTATTTCTTACTTTGAGTTCGGCTGCGAGCTTATTAGATGAGTTTGTTTTTGTTTCAACTTTTCTTTCCTTAGCACACATTGTTTCCGTTGTTTCCAATGGTAGCATATAAGTAGAAGTTCCTTTTTGTTCAGATAGTGAATGTTCCAGAAAAAGGTGCAAGGAAACATCCTCGGGGTGATAACATACAGGTATGAACCCAGTGTCCTTCCATATATTCCCTGAATGGATCTGCTATATTACTTGCACTAGAACATACACTGCTGTTTTGCTAAATAGAAATATACATCCTAGATTACACTGATTTTTGTTAGCAATGATAATATCTCCAATTTTGTGGAGGATACCTCGAGGTGCTACTGATTTCAGTTAACCATAATATGAGAATTTCTTCTTGAATGGGAAAGTCAAACTCATTGCTCTGATATGATAATAAGTGGCAAGTGAATGACCAGTTTGGCTTCATGTCAAATAGATATGCAAGGAAATGGGCCAAAGGAAATATGTGTGATTCCCGCTGGGGACAGTCTTTCCTTCTCTCCTTATCTTAAAAAATGCATTAGAATCTTTGAAAGTGTGAAGTAGCTTTGAACTGTTAGTTTTTGTGGATCATGTAGCTGCAGGGTGGCACCTATTTGCTTATCTACTCTTCATTAGGCTTCATCTTATCATGTCTGTTCTTGAGGTTGTTATTAATAAATTTGGAATTAAAGTTCCCCTTCCAGTTTTCTTGCAAGTGTTTTTAAGTGTTCATATGGCTGGTTATTAGTTAATTTACATTTTAGTAAAAATTTTCTATGTAAGGGAATGAATCTCAGTAACCAGGATATCTTTAGTATCATTACCAGCACCATAATCATTACATAGTTTGTTTAATCACCCTCCAATTAAATTCATCATTAATTTGGGAGTTTGATGTAAAGTTGTTTCAACTATGACACAGATAGATACAAAAGATATCCTTTTCATATGCGGTGGAGCTTTTGTTGATCTTGAGAAGACAATTTCAGAGAGGTAATGCCTTGAGGTAGTTTTATGTTTGCAAATACTGTTGCATGATAGTATTTCTTTTTGAATATTGGAACTAAAAAATTCTATGCATATCAGACGGCAAGATTCATCAATTGGATTTGGAGCACCTGTTCGATCTAACATGAGAGCTGGAGGAGTAACAAATGCAGTGGTGACATCATCTTTACTTGAATCTGTAAGAATGGGGATCCTTCCAAATGTTTCAGATAGCACATACAATTAATTGTCGCTTATCCATAGTTAGTGGGTACGAAATATGTATTTATGCCTGAAACACTTTGTATATCTGCAGGTTGAGAGTGCTGATCTTATTGCGTATGGCCTTATACCAGAGTTTATTGGGCGTTTTCCAATACTAGTTAGTTTGTCAGCCCTAACAGAGGATCAGCTAGTGCGGGTAATCTTTTCTTCACCCTTTTGTATTAATTTTTATATACTTCTAGCTTACATGCCAATGATCTCAAAGGGCAGAAGTCAATTTTGTTTAAGTTGGAATCGGGAATGCAATAGTGGAACATTTCATAATGCTTGAGAATAGTTGATTAAAATGCCTTTATGCCTTTCCTGCGTATGTTTAAACAAGTTTTATCTGGAAATGACTAAGGAAAGGTTTGCATTGAAACCTTCATTTCCTAACTGATATGAACATGGGTGACACATACTTGCCTTGTTTTTGTTCACAGGTTCTCACAGAACCAAGGAATGCTCTTGGTAAGCAGTACAAGAAATTGTTTAGCATGAACAATGTAAGATGATATCTCTCTTCCTGTTTTTAAGCATCAAATCATCAATGCTTCGATTACTTTAGGTCTGTGTGATAGCCTATGACTACTGGTTTCAGGTGAAGCTTCATTTCACAGAAGGCGCACTGAGACTCATTGCTAAAAAGGCAATGGCTAAGAATACCGGTGCCAGGGGTTTGAGAGCCTTACTGGAAAGTATTCTAACTGAAGCCATGTACGAGGTATGCAATGCCTGGAGGTTTATATGAAATACATTGCCCAAAAGAATAAAGAATGCTAGGGATATTGATGGTTTGTATCAAGATATTGATGGTTTGTATCATTCTTTTTGTTTCTCTCTCTCAGATTCCTGACGATAAAGCGGAAAGTGACAGGATAGATGCAGTTTTAGTTGATGACGAGTCTGTAGGATCGATAAGTGCTCCAGGATGTGGTGGGAAAATTTTGCGTGGTGACGGCGCACTGGATCGGTACCTTGCTGAACATAAATCGAAAGAAACTGGGGTATTGTTCTAAACATTCATATGGTCTGATCTCTCCCACATGCTTTCTAAAATCTCTTAGAATTTGATCTTCTGATTTAACAACAATTTCCAGGTTTCAACAAGAATATTGCCATTGCTTGTACTGCAATGGATTTTATGTTTGGGATTAGGATTACAGCCTAGTTTACTCACTCATGTAGAGTAATCCCACTTACAGTTTCATTATATTCTAGTTGCTAACTGATTAAGATATGGTGGTGTGTCTTATAGGAAAATGCTGAAGCTTCAGAAAGGGAGTTGCAGGAGGGTGAATCAGAGGTTTCATCAAGAGCCATGAGCATGTAACATTAACACATTAGGTGTTTCAAGTGTATAATCCTCTTGTAAAAAATCACATTCATAATTGGATGTAATTATTTCCATGTAAAACTCAATAGCTTCCTTTTGAAAACTTCTAATGGATAAAAAGATGATGGAACTATTGAGTGTAACACTTTGTACAAAAAAGTTATTAATTTCTCATTTGATTAAAGCAATCTAATTTTCCTAAGTGTTTGAAGTCTTATATGGGGTTGTCTCTTCTGTTTCGCTGACAATGTTTCAATAATCGAAATTCTTGGATGATGTTTAATATAATAAAATGTAATTAAGAATGTAATTAGTGGTTTTGGATATGGTATATAATATAATAGCGATTACATGGTAAAGACTATACTTTAGAGACGTTATGTTTTTCTTTCCAATATATTAGAATTCCTTTAAATAATCAAAACAAGTAAAATTAATGTTAATTAGGGAGTTTGTTTATTTTAATTTACTTTATACTTTATACTTTTTAGTTTTTAATTTTTGTTTGTTTGTTTAAATTTTTAGTTTCTGTATTTAGTTTCTTATGAAAACCACAGAAAGTAATTTTTGTTTTTATTTTTATAATCTGATTTATTATTAATTAAATATATTATTTAATTATTAATAAGAATTATGAATAATTTAATTTAATATTATATATTTAATATTAAAATTATTTATTAATAAAGTATGAATTATTTAATTTAATTTAATAATTATCAAAAAATAAAACAAAATTTAAAATATCTTCAAAATAAATAAATTTTAAATAAAATTTTGATTTCATAGTTAAAATATATTAAAAATAAATTTATTTTTAAATTATTTTTAATAAAATAAAATAATTTTTATGAAATTTATCAATACAAAATGTATAAGAGCTAAAATAAATTTAATTAATTAAAAATAATTTATCTTTAAGTTTTATCTAATATGTAATCATTATCGGTAATAAAAATATAACTACATTAATATCAAATAAGTGTTTGTCTTTACTTGAAAGAAAAATAAAAATTTAAAATATAAAATGCAAATTAAAGCTAAAAATTACAACAGAAAAATAGAAATAAAACTAAACGACCCCACCTAAATTAATGTGTGTGAATTAGTAAAGGATTAGATTCAGCTTTTCTATTGCAAAATTCTATTAAAATTAGTATTCGTTATGATCTGAATTTTGAGCTTTGCCAGAAATTTGCAGAATTAGGCTAAGAATTTTATGCCAAAATTATATTAAAATTAATGTTAATTATGTTTATGGGTTTGGACGTGATTTGAGCCAGCATTTTGGAAAGGAATATGGCACAATAGGGTGAAAAACTATACTCTTAATCATCAAAACCAAAATCTAGTACATGACTTGAATAAGAATACATAGTGTAATGTAGGTTTGTCGATCAACAAAAGGAAATGAAATCAATATTAATTAAGCATAACCTTATTGATTAGAATGATGAACTTAAAAAAGGGATTGGAATTGAGAAAGAAAATGTATTTCTTTGGGCTTATTTAGGCTTGATGAGTGCAAGAGCATCTGAATTGGTTGGAAGGGCTGGAATGGCTCCTTTTTGAGTTGTACAAATTGCTCCACAAGCATTTGCAAATGCAAGAGCCTCCTTCAACTTCCCCTCATCCTGCATTTGGTGTAAATTCATCATCAAGAACAACGTGATTAATCAATACCATGATCCATATTTATATGATAAGCTAAGAGTTAAGGAAATTTATATTAAAAAGAAGGAAACATGAAAAGGAAAAGGGATTACATCAAGGGTTGAAGTATCTTTAGCAATAGAAAACAGAAGTGCACCAACGAAAGCATCCCCAGCTCCTGTTGTGTCTACAGTTTTCACTGAATACCCTCCCTCCTTTCCTTTGAAACTCTGCACCACTCAATTCAATGTTGTATAATATAAGAAAATAATGAATTAAAACGATAATGAAACTCTGCCCAGCAGGTTGCCACCCGTACTTTCACAGCACATTGGCAAGCATGAAGCATATGATTTAAGGAGAAGAAGGATGAAATACACAGGATAACATGACTTGCCTTGGTGAAATATCTACAGCCCTTCTCTCCATCAGTGACTACTAATAACTTGAGGCGATCATGCCACAAAGACATAACCACTTCCTCCTTACTAGCATCTTTTTGTGTCAGGAACTGTACCTCGTCATCACTCACCTGCAATTGCAAGTAAATTATGGATTCTGAATTGGTATTGCAAACATAATTGCCGGAACTTGTAGATAATACGAAAGCAATTGCGATAATAGTCTAACTGCGGCCATATGAGAACATGATGATTGAGATTATAAGAGAACACTATAATCAGAGAACAATCAAGTGGTTGGATTGGAGCACCTTGATGAGATCGGCTTCGTTCCAGATGCTTTTGATCCCATCCCTGGCAGCCTCTGGAGAAGGCCACAGAGGCAACCGAATATTTGGATCATAGGAAATCAGTACCCCTGCAGACTTTGCAGCTTTAATGGCTGCCAGGTGAGCCGATCTGCACGGCTCTGATATCAAACTTATGGATCCGCAGTGGAAGATTTTTGCCTGCTTTATAAGATCCATGTTCATCTCACTTTCCTTTAGCAGCATATCTGCACTGGGGTTTCTGTAGAACATGAACTCCCTCTGTCCATTGTTCTTCAACGTCACAAACGCCAGTGCAGTTCTAGCGTGCTGATCAAAGCACACTCCTTCAGTGTTCACGTTGTTCTTCTTCAAAATATTGACCAACATATGCCCGAACTCATCATCTCCAAACTGCATATCATCAGAAATTTGATTAGGAATATACAATGGAAGAGATCTCTGTAATATTCTTAGGAACAAAAGTGTCCTGTAATGGAATTCATCATCTCATTCTGACCTTGCCAGTGAAGGCAGATTTGCCACCAAGCTTGGTGATGGCACAAGCAACATTGGCAGGTGCACCACCAGGAGCTTTGAGAAAGCCAGTGGACTCAGCCAAGGAGACACCAGCAACATCAGGAACAAAATCAATCAGCATCTCTCCAAAACACACTATCAATGGACTGCCTGAGTCCGCCATTATCTTCTTCAGTTGAGTTAAGGATCCCTCACAGAATGTCTCTTAACTATATTAGCATATATATCTAGCACACATGGAGCTATTATTATTTTTTCTTTTAGCTATGATGTTTATAATCCAGAATCAATGGTGGTTGATCATCATGAATAAAGGGTATGAACGGTATGATGCTTAAATAAAGAATGATTCTATATGTTCAAAGCTGATATTCTTCGTTCTAACAGCATCAGTTTGGATTTTGTGCCAACGGATTCGGAGGTCCTGACTAAAAGTAACAAATGTTAGTGAAACATATGGACATTTCTTGTAATTTAGCAAATTTAGATGTACCCTTTAAAACATAAAATTCATTTCTCAATTTCATCCTTAAAATTAGTGTCAATTTTATTTTAGTTAATTCTACATCATACTTAAAATGTAATTAAGGGTAACAATGAGTAAGACCACATCAAATTACTTTAGCGCCCATTCAATCCCTAGCTTGCGAAGTGAAATGATCTTGCTCCAATAATGAAGGTCTGGCACATCGATATTTCTAATTTCTTAGGACTTCGTTCCACTTTCTATTGGTAACGATCACTTACCACCTTCCTTAACAAGCCCTCGAGCTTCCTTTGCGTTTGCGCCGTTTGATCAAAAGGCCGAATTCTATGGAGTCTCATGTCCAAAAATATCCAAACTTGAGCACAATCAAATTCAATACTCAAGACTGAATTCGATTAAATTAGGCTCGATTCATTAACTTCGATCCAAACCCAAATTTTTTTGTGATATAATTAGACTTTTCCATCCATTTCGGTCAAAATTCTGTCTATATAATAAAATGGTATTAGTGTATGTATCTTCCATAAAACCTAAAGCCGAGTGCATGACTTCAGAAATATAGGTGCTATAATCAGTTGGTGATTTGGTGTAAATCAAACTTTCCATCATTAGATGCCATTCGAGCATAACTGGCCTATCTCAGCTTATAAGCATTTGCATTTTGCCCTGAAACAAAAATAAATGTACAAACAAAAGATTATCGTCATTAATTTGATTAACCTGCAATCTCAGGATAATTGACATAATGTGCAATGTTGGTGGCACTCAACTTAGCACAAATCAAGCGGTTACAGACCACATTTACTTCTGCAGGTTAAGTCTGAAGATATTATGTACATTACTTTTCCAAGCTATAATGCTTGTTCACAGCTTCAATGACATCCCAGATGATCTTCATTCCTTTAGGAAACACAACCAAATCACCAGCTCCAATCTCAAAAGATCCTTCATGGCCATCTACAGAAACTGTAACTTTGCCCTCCAGCAGGTACATGGTCTCCGTAGATTTAAAAGTCCAAGGAATTTTACTTGGCTCACCCTTCCACCTATATGTGTCACATAATGGCAGTTTAAGCCAAACATCAGCATCTAAGCCGTCAGATAACATACACAAGTTGTATCTTACAAGGTTACCGTTCCGATTCATGTGATAGATCTCGGGTGGTTATCGTCTTTCTCGTAAAAAACTTGCAGAATATTTACATCTTGCAAGGTTAGGAACTAGGAATACAAATAAAGGAAAACAAAATCAGCATCTATCTATCAACGTGAAAACATCGAATTAAGTTTACCTTCCCGATATGGAAGTAAATTGCAAAGTTGTATATTGGCAAAGATATCAAGATACAGGCCACTGTCCTAACTTTATAAGCCACTATCCTCTAGCCCTTCAAGCCAAAGGCCTAAAACTAATGGACGTTCAACAACTATATAAATAAGCTCAGATCTATTGACCTGTCTTGATCAAGCTAGAAAATCAAACTCACAACTTCTTCAGCTGACAACTTCATATACAAGTTTGTGAGTTAAATGATTAAGTTGCAACTTTCAATTTAGAGGGGAACTGAACCAAATAAAAGCTATATGTCTAGAGAAACTGTTTTAGTTGATATCCTGATTTTATTTACTTGAAGTACCTACATACCATGAATTCTAATATAAAGATTTGCCTTCCTCAAAATTTTCCATTGTGTAGTATTTAAAATTCGCCTCCGCTATATGTTCCATTCCATTATAAACTGATTCAGCTCAAATCAACCTCAAACATAGTATCCCAATATCAGCTAATAAGTAGGCATAATCACACAGGCACGTACCTACACACATTAGAAACAATGCAAATACGTCTCACACACAATTACATCACAAACTAATCAGGAGAAACAATTGTCTTGTTATGATCTTGAATTTAGAAGTAGAGTTGATCTCAACACAGATCATGCGAAACAGAACAATAGTTAGGGATGGAAATGCAAGAAGGCAAGAAAGAGACATAGCGACGAAGAAGTAAGCAAAGATTAGTCTTTTCCTATAATATAGTTTAAAGTGAAATCTACCTCAGGAGGCCTCCACTATGAAGAAACTTTAAACGAAGAAGAAAAACAAAATTAGTTTTGTGAAGAAAAACTGGCAGCTACCCAACTAAGGTTTAAGTAAAAAGTTCGTGTCTTGATGCTTGTTTTCTCATTTCGTTGCATATTTTCCCAAGAAAATCGAAACCCACGAAAAGAAAATAAGAAATCGAAGAAGAAATAGTTTAAACAATACAAGAAAAAGAAAGGAAAGTGTGGGGTTGGTGGAGAGTAAATACTTCGGCCAAGTAGAAACTCCTAGCTCATCAAGCTTGGATTGGGGAGGATTCTTTTCAATCTTGACCCCGAATATCTCAGCGGAGGCAGTGGTCATGGTAATGCGACTTTCAGTTTGTGTTTCTGAAGCGATTTCGTTAGGTCTTGACTTGATAGTTGTAATAAACGTAGAGTAGAGAAAAGCAAACACAAGAACCAACAAAACCGATGATGCTACAGGGTTCTTTAGTAGTATCATAGACATCCCTCTGTGTATAACGTAAGAGAAGAGATCAACTAGAACATGGTGTTATTCCCTCCGACAAGAGGCTGTCGGTGTGAGGAGTTGAGTCTTTTGTAGGAGTAATCCAAATAGGAACTTTTAACTTTTTCTGTAGAAGATAAGCGGTCTGTATTATAGATTCCAAGTCTATTTCAATAAACATTTAAGAGAGTAAAATTAATTTAAATTAATTAAATTTAAACAAAATTTCAAAATTTGAAATTAAAAAAAACTTCAAATTTCAAATTAAACTGTAGGCCTTTTTTCAAGTCCTAAATCAGGTTTTTGTATATATAAATATGCAAATATACGTTAAAAAATAGTTGTTTTTGAACTTATTGAAACTTGATTAAGCTCAAATTCGAACCAAAACGCTTTGAAACCAATCGGGCTTTCCAAAACTTGATTAGACTCAAACTGAATATTTCAAACTCAACTAAATTTCAAACCAAAATAAAAATTTCAGACCAAACTCAATCCTTCTTTTTTGGTTAATAGAAGGCATTGGTAGAATAATTTTGCTTTCATCAAATGCTTGGCACTATCCTTTGATGAAAAGAACGTCTCACTACAGTATCATGCACCTTTTTATTTCATTTCTAAATAGGTTCAACGTTTCAGGCGAATCTCCAAGTTCTAGATCTCTTTATACAGTATTCAGAGTACAAAGCAAACTCAGGCACTAGCGTACAATACTTGGATCACAGGCGTTGGAGAGGAAGGTATAGCAACCTCGGCCATGTAATAATTAGTCAAACTTGTAATGCTTGTCAACCCCAACTGAAACATCCCAAGTGCAGCTCATTCCTTTTGGGAACTCAACCAAATCACCAGCACCAATCTCAACAGCTTCTTCCGATCCATCAGGAGTTACCTTCACTTCTCCCTCCAAAATAAAGCATGTCTCTTTGGCAGAGTATGTCCATGGAAATTTGCTTGGAGGGCAACCCCACCTGTAAAATATAGTCAAAAATGCAATTGCTGTTGATAAATCCAACTGATGCCACATACATAAGCACACGCAAGTTTACAGGTACTTCCTATTTCAAATACTACACTGATAGTTACCCAGTATATTTGATTTCTTCAGGACATTCTTCCTCAAAACAAAAGCTATTGTTCAATCTCAAACTATCAGCTTCTATGTTCTTCAAATTTGCAGGATTTGTTTTGCATTGCATTAGGAACTTACCTAACATTCTAGCGAAGACAGTCAAGAAGTAGACAGATGATGTTAACATTTGCAAATTCTCATTATTAATATAACGAAAGACAGAATGAGCTAAAGAAGCTTGTAGGCCTACTGCTAAGAATCAAGAATTTGAAGCAAAGAGAGCTAATTACTATTTAGTTCAATACATGAAATTACTAAATTGAAAACTGGAAAGTTGAAAGATGATTCTCTATTCATTGGCCTCAAAGCATTGTAACTCAATACCTAACTAGTTTCTTTCTGTTGCAACTCTGAACTAGGAAAATGGAGAAACTTTGATGTTGATAATCAGAGTTCCACTCATAGGTTTGTAACTTTCATCTTAACTGACCAAGAACAAATTCAAGCAAAAAGATGGCCTAATCCCATTCAGTATCACCCATTTTCAATTTGACCCAGTTAGTAAATTTCAAAACTTCTCCTCATTTTCAAACGAGACCCACAAATCTCCACCAAGAACTCTTCAATCAAGGAGATGCACTTCTGTGCACAACAAAATACTGTTCTTTTCAACAAACCGAAAAAAGACCAAAACTTGATAAAGCAAAATCAAACAGGATAACGCATAAGAGCATAAACATACTTGGGCCAACTCCGGACACCGAGTTCGGTGAGTTTGGACTCAGGCGGGTGTCTCACGACCTTGATTCCGGACTTCTCAATAGTTACGGTCTCCGCTTTAACTGCCGGCGTCGCCATTCTTGTTCTGCTTCTTCTTATGGATACCGAGGACGAGAAAGATGCGTTTGGTTGAGGGCAAGAGTTCTTAGGGCGGTTCACGGATGATGATAAATACGCTCCACTCACTCCCAAACACGCCATTTTTACACTTGCCCCCAGGTCTCTCGCGGCCTCTTTGTGTGATCTCTGAACTTAAAACTACTAAGTTGGGACCCAATCAAAAGGCTTTTAGGCCCATGTCGCTGTGAACCACACCTTTCTAATCTCTTCTTATTTACTTGATAAGACCTCTCTTTCTATATTTTCCTACGTCTATATTTTTAAAATAATATTATTTATATTTTCCAAGTTATAAATTAAGGTTTCTATCATATTATTATGATATTTTAATACATAAAAATAAAAATACAAAAATAAGTTAACTTTAACTAACTTGAATAATAGTTTTCTCAAATCAGTAATTAATTGTTAATTAACTTAATTCAATTGATTTTTATTAAAATTTACATGAATTTATCACATAATTTAAAAAATAAAATTTATATAAGTAAATGATAAAACAAATTATTATAATGAAAATAATTCTTTCATAATTATGACAATAAAAATTAAAACTTTTACAACAATATAATTTACGATCTCTTTATCAAATGAAAATAAGGTTGTACATTACTGAATTTCTTTATACTACATGTATCAGCAGAATTCTTACCAAATATTGCTGCTTTTGTAGAATGTTTAAAACAAATTTATATTTTCCTCATCATTTTATTAATTAACTTATTTAATTGAATTTTTTATTAGAAATATATAAGATTGTTTATATGATCAAGAAAATAAGCTTTTATATAAAATAGATTATTATAATATAAATAATACAGATAAATTAAACTAAATTAAAGTGGTATTTTATAATTTAAAACACTAGAATGTGGGAAAAAGAAGATTAAATATAGCATACATGAATTAAAAAAAATCCATGTCTAACAATCTATAGAAATACACGAGGGCAAGAAAGATAAACCAAAACTCTGATTTTTCAAAGAAGCAAGATACTGAAGAGACAGATTTCCACACGTACATGATGGCTTACAGCTAGTTCTAATAATGTACAGTGATTACTCTTAAATTTCAGCCACAATATCTTCCGAGCTTGACATTGGTGGGATGCTTTGTTGATTGCTGAAAACGTTGTTTGGATCAATCAGAGTCTTGGCTGTGACCAACCTGTCGAAATTGTTCAAGAAGTACATCTCACCCCAAACCCTGGCAGTGTCCACAGCATCGGGAGGTAGAGCACGACTATTATGGCTACTAATCAACCCCATAACTCCAAGGTCAAAGTCCATGTAATTGATATAAGCAGCTCTTGGAGCAGTTGACACAAAGGGTGTCATAAGATTATAGAATTCTCTTATCCAGTGTATGTACTGATTGCTTTTCTTGTTATTTTTCTCTTTCCACTCCACCAGGTACTGAATAGCGAACAGATTGCCTTTTCTGTGAGGAAAAGCTATGGCTTCACTACTTATTTTATGCATTATACCACCGTACGGGTCCAATATGACATACCCTTTTGGCTCTTTCTCAAGTGTCTCCAGTGCGGCCATTATACCTGCATAAGGAATTTCAGTTCTCACATAATCTGACTTTGCCTTGAAGTAATTCTTCCCCTTCAAGTACCTGTTGTTTAAGTCTGATACTGAGCTGCCTTCAGCTAGTCCTGAGAAGAAAAGAGTGGACTCTATCCAGTTCATCTCTATGCAATCTTCTTCACCTAAGTCCAGTTCAGGAAAAAGCTGGTTTACAATGGACATAACTTCACTTCTTGGACCTAAATAAAACCCTTTAAATGTAGCTGAGATTCCTATCGATTTAGTCTCAGGCAAACCAGCACCGACAAAGCATGACATGTAAAAGTCATCACTTAATGTTGGTGCTAGGAATTGCCACTTATGCACAAGCCTAGCTACGTGGATCTTAGTGCCAGGTCTAGAGACTATAAACCCTGTTACGGTTTTTGGAACTTTCACTAACTTTATCTTCCAAGCATAAATAATGCCCCACACACCGCCACCACCTCCTCTAATCGCCCAAAACACGTCCTCTCCCATGGCTTCACGGTCCAACAATCTCCCACTGGCATCAATTAGAAGTGCATCGACCACGTTATCTGCTGCAAGTCCATATTTTCTGGACAACAGACCAAACCCACCACCGCTAATATGGCCACCAACTCCAACTGTTGGACAAGAACCGGCGGGGAACCCGTGGACTGTGCTCGCCTCAGAAATCGCGTAGTATGTTTCACCCAGTGTTGCACCACCTTCAATCCACGCAGTTTCTGTTTCCATGTCCACTGACACTTTGTTCAAGTTCATCATGTCTATAACTACAAAAGGAGCTCCATCACTATCTGCATATGAAGTCCCTTCATAGCTATGCCCACCGCACCTTACTCTTACACCCAACGATCCTTCTCTGCAGCACATAACGCTCTTCACTAGCTGTTCAACGCTTTCTGGCAGGACTATGGCGGATGGTTTTGGAATTGCAGGTTCTGTAAACCGGAGATTCTGAATGGAGAAATGCAGAAGCTCAAAGTAAGATGTAGACTCGTTGTCAGGGGAAGGAAACGTTGTGAAGTTGGTGATCCCATGTCGAATCAAACATCTAGTAAGTGTTCGGTCAGACACAGAACACAGACAAGGAACAACAACGTAGGATAGGAAGCAGAATATCAGAGGAAAAGGGTTTCTTTGGAAGTTAACCATGGTTGTGTTCTCTGAGAAGGCTCAAGAGTGAAGAAAGTTACGTGTTATATATACCTGAAAAAAGAGGAATCATTGACATTGTTTGACGACAAAAGGATGGAGAAATCAAGGTCCGAGAAAGAGGCAACATTGTGTTGGCCGGCCATACTCGGCCATACTACTTCTCCCTAATTAATGACATAAAACTACCACTAGAAGGTGACAAAGCTCGCATGACAATAAACTAATAGTGCATGAGATTGATTCTACATGGTTTGGCTGAACATGAATTATTT